>JAAONU010000012.1:39754489-39987486 GCA_012932295.1 Cyclina sinensis
AAGGAAGTTAGTGGTTGCTAGGGGTTCCTATGGAATTCACTGGTTGCTAAGGAAAGTCAGTGGTTGCTGTGGATTTCACTAGTTGCTACCCTATGACTATTATTTGGACAAAGTTGGTAATGGTCCTCTAGATGATGTCTCATGTTAAATATCAAAGCTTTAGCCTTTGCGGGCTCAGAGGAGATGATTTTTCAAGGTTTTGCTGTAATATACCGGTAATACATATAAGGAAACCCATGCAACTGGGGGGACCAATTTTGATCCCCAAGGCTATAATTTGAACACTTGATAGAGGTCCACTATTCAATGTTTTACGCCAAATATCTAAATTCTAGGCTTTGCTATTTCAGAGCAGAAGATTTTTTAAAGTTTTTACTATCTCAATGTAAGTAAAACCCTTGACCCCAAGGCGGGGGCCAATTTTGACGACCCCAGGACTATAATTTAACAACATTATTTAAACAACACTGGTAGAGGTCTACCAGACAATCTTCCATACCAAATATCTAAGCTCTAGCCTTTATAGTTTTAGAGAAAAAGATTTTTAAGTGTTTACTATATTGACATATATAAAGGAAATAACATAGCCCCCGGGGCGGGTCCAATTTTGACCCCGGAGCCAGAATTTAAACAACATTGGTAGAGGTCCATCAGAAAATGTTACATGCAAAATATCTCTTGCCTTTGCAGTTTTAGGGAAGAATTTTCTTAAGTTTTTACTATATACATATATGGAAAACACACGACTCCCCAGACAAAAAAAAAAAAAAAAATAAAAAAGGGACGTTGTACGGACGATGCTGATAGTTTTATAAACTCATATATTGGACATGCTCTTCAAGTGAACCAGACTAAACTTGGCCTTGACTTATAAATGACCTTCACCTTCAAGGTCAAATTATTGAATATTGCTAAAAGTTGTTGTTTATGGTTGGATTTGATTTAAACTTTGACAAACAACACATATGACAAAACCGACGTGTTGAACAACTCAGATTTGACCATGACCTCAAAATGACCTTTACCGTCAAGGTCAGATGATTGAATTTTGCTTAAAATCTCATAACTTTGTCATTTATTTGTGGATTTGATTCATATTTGGACAAAACAACACTTATGACAAATCTTAACAAGCATTGAAAGGTTTGACCTTAACCTTTGAATGACCTTAACAGTCAAGGTCATTTTTTAAATTTTGCTAAAACTGGCCTTACTTTTGTTATTTATGGTTGGATTTGAATCAAACTTGGACAAAACAACACTAATGACAAAGCCGACATGTTAAATTATTCAATTTTGACATTCACCTTAAAATGACCATGACCGTTAAGGTCAAATTATTGAATTTTGCTTAAACTGTCATAACTTTGTTGTTTACGGTTGGATTTGATTCGTACTTGGACAAACAACAATTATGACAAAACCGACATGTTGAATAACTCGGGTATGACCTTGACAGTCAAGGTCAGATGATTGAATTTTGCTTTAATTGTTATAACTTTTTCATTTATTTATTGATTTGATTCATAGTTGGACAAAACAAAACTTATGACAAATCCAACATTTTTATTCTTTCGAGTATGACCTTGATCTTTAAATGACCTTGATAGTCAAGGTCAAGTTATTGAATTTTGCTGAAATTGGTAACTTTGTAATTCATTGTTTGATTTGATTCATACCTGGAAAAGACAAAACTGACACATTTAATCATTCAATTGTGACCTTGACATTTAAATGACCATGACCATCAAGGTCAAATTATTGAATTTTGCTAAAATTGGCTAAAACGTCATTTTTAGTTCTTTTTTTATTAATACTTGGCTTAAACAACACTCATGACAAAACCTACATACTAGATTATTCAAATATGACTTTAACCTTAAAATGATCTTGATAGTCATGGTCAAGTTATTGAATTTTGCTCATATTGTAATAACTTTATCAATTTACAGATTCGATACATACTTTGATATACTTTGAAACAACACTTATGACAAAACTGATAGATTAAATTATACAAGTATGACCTTGACCTTAAAATGACCTGGACCTTCAAGGTCAAGTTATTTCATTTGGATTTGACCAATACTTGGACTAAACGACACTTATGACAAAACCTACATGTTAAATTATTCAAGTATGACCTTGATCTTAAAATGACCTTGACTGTCAAGGTCAAGTTATTTCATTTTGATTAAATAGCCAAATATTTGTTATTTATGGACGGATTTGATCTATACTGGGAAAAACAACTGAGAATAAAACAAACGTGTTGAACAATTCAAGTATTACTTGACCTTTAAATGAACTTGACATTGCTTAACTTCGCTATATCTTTGTTATTAATTGATGTAGAGTCTTCATGCTTGGACATACCGTTAGACAATACCTCCAAAGAAGGTTAAACTGACCTTGACTTTGACCTTTAAGGTGAAATTTCTGAACGTTGCTAAAATTGGCCATAACTTTGATATTTACGGATGAATTTGATAATTTATTTCCAAATGATGATTCGTTTGAAGTCCCTTCACGACAATGAGCTTCCTCTGATGTTTGCCTTTGGAAATAGGAAGAAGTCGAGCGTGGCTCCTGCTTGCGGTGGGTCTTGTTATAATAGTGTCAGTCACCAAAGCGTAGATTTCTTTGATAAAGAAATACAAAATAGATAGGGGTAAACTACTGGCTAATGCCAGCCTATAATAACCAAGGTGTAGGTATCTCAGCTCAAATGTTCTGAAGGCAATGTTAGTTCACACTTTCTAAGAAACATTAAAGTTTGGAGTCAGATGCTCACTGGCATCCTACCTGGCAAATAGGAGGTTCTTGGGTCCAAGCATTCTTAAGGTAAAATGGTGGACAGACAAACGACCCAATTGCCATATTTACCAACCTTTGGGAGCATTTAAAATCAACAACAAAAAGCACAGATATGAACAATTTACTGAATGATTGTAAAATATGTAAATTATTAAATTCATTATTCTCACCATTTTGCGTTGACAAATGTCATGATTAAAAAAGCTATTGGCTATTATCATGCAAAATGTGACTAAATGTGATGGAAAAGGTTACTTAGTAATATATAACAGTAAAAAATAAGAAATCAAGCTGTTCAAATGTCTGATACAGAGTACACTTAATATATAAAACTTAACAACAATGTCAATTTGCATGACCGCACTGTATTTACAATTCATTCTGAAAAAGAGGGCAATGATGGTCCTATATCGCTCACCTGACTTTAAAGGCACTAAATAAAGGACACTATCAATGAAAAGCAGGCATTAGGTCAAAATCCAGATCAACTATTTTCAGAGTTCAAAAATTTCTGAAATTGTGCACATAGTCCACATTTTATCTCTCTAGCTCTCAATATGACAAAAGCCATGTTACACATGGTTAATTCAGTAACCTAAAGGTTGTACTTTCAAAAACTAAATGTACTAATGCGCGTATGCAGTTTGAAGAAAATCCCTCAAAAATAGGCAAGGTAGAGTTATTGTTCTTGACACTGCATTTCCTACCAATGTACTATGCCATTGTATTAAGTTTGAAGAAAATCCATCAAGTACTTTTGGCGTTATTCTCTGGGTTTTTTTTCAAGTAAAAAAATGATAAAGGTGAATAACACTAAAAGTAGACAAGGTAGAGTTACTGTTCTTGTGCACTTTAATTCCTACCTACGTGCTATGTCAGTGTATTTAGTTTGAAGTAAATCACTCAAGTGCTTTTGGACAAAACCTTTTTAAGTAAATCTGATAAAGGAGAATAACTCTGAAAGTAGGCAAAATAGAGTAATTTTTCGTGCACACTGCACTTCCTACCAATGTGCTCTGTCAGTGTCTTAAGTTTGAAGTAAATCGCTTAACTACTTTTGGAGTTATGCCTTGGACAAAGTTTTTAAGGTAAATATGATAAAGTGGAATAATTCTAAGAGTAGACAAGGAAGACTTATTTTTCTTACACACTGCAATTCCTATTAATGTGCTCTGTCAGTGTATTATGTTTGAAGTTAATCCCTCAAGTACTTTTGGAGTTATGCTTCGGACAAAGTGTTTCAAGTAAATCTGATAAAGGGGAATAACTCTAAAAGTATGCAAGGTAGTGTTATTGTTTTTGCACACTACACTTCCTACCAATGTGCTATGTTAGTGTATTAAGTTTGAAGAAAATTAGTACTTTTGAAGTTATGCTCTGGAATTTTTAAGTAAATCTGATAAAGGGGAATAACTCTAAAAGTAGGCAAGGTAGAGTTATTGTTGTTGCACACTGCATTTCCTAGCAATGTGCTTTGTCAGTGTATTAAGTTTGAAATAATTTTCTCAAGTACTTTTGGAGTTATGCTCTGGACAAAACTTTTGAAGTAAATCTGATGAAGGGGAATAACTCTAAAAGTAGGCAAGGTGGAGTTATTAATCTTGCCCATTGCACTTGTTCCCAGTGTGCTTTGTCAGTGTATGAAGTTTAACAAAATCGCTAAAGTACTTTTGGAGTAATGCTCCGGGCAAAATTTGGACGGACGGACGGAGACCATTTCTCATATCTCCTCCGTTTCGGGGTGGGGGGGGGGGGGGGGGGTGAAAAGCAGATCACTGGGTCTTAATCTAGTTCAACAAAATTCATTAGATCAAAATTTAGGTTAGCTGATATCAGAGATGTGCACATGGTCCCAATTTCATAGCTGTGCATCAAAAGAACAAGAAAAAGCATTTTTACAGTTTTTTCCTTTATGACTCTTTATAAAATCAAATGACTCTGGGTGGGGGCAATTTTTACCCCCAGGGAGGGAATTCGAATACAGTTAGTTACTAGAAAATGTTACATTCAAGGTAGAAATTCAGGTTTTGAAGAAGAATTTTATAGCTTCTTATATGACTCTGTGTAAAATCAAATGACCCTGGACGGGCCAATTCAGATCCTAGAGTCATGACTTGGAAAAACTTGAAAAAGGTTCACTAGATAATTTGTCACACCACATATCTAAGCTCTATATTTTTTAGTTTCAGAGGAGTAAAAACCCTTTGACTCCCCAACCTCTAGGTAGGGCCATATATAACCCCAATGCTTTAATTTGGATAATCTTGATATATGTCCACTAGACAATGTTCAGTGCTAGATATCTTAGCTCTAGCCTTCTTTGTTTCAAAGAAGTCAAATTGACCCTAAGGCCATAATTTGAACAAACTTGGTAGAGGTTCATTAGGAGTGATTATTGTCAATTATCTTAGCTCTACCCTATGCAGTTTCAGAGGGGAGTTTTTTATGTTTTACTGTATGTATTATACACTCAACAAAATAATTTAAGGGTCAAGACTTAGGTTCATAGATTTTTTAAACGCAGAAATGATCATGTAAAAGTTAAATTGTGTTTTGCTTTAGACACACCAGTACTTGTGTATGCATGTTTATCTACCCGTAACAGCTCAATTATCCCATGCAGGTTCGTGCAAACGTCCCACCCTCAAAATCAAGTGAAAATCAAATGTGTAGAATAAAGTGAACGTGACAAGAGCAGGTTTTAATTTGAATTTTTGTTTCGAATCATCTATTACACTATAGAACTGATTAGTCTGAAGAATCTCTGATGCTTTGAAGACACATGTCGGAGGCTGAGGAAGCCAGATCAGTCGGTCGTCTGCTGCCTGGGCAAGGAGTTAGCCAAAGTGTAATCCAACGACTTTGGCAAAACTACCTGGAGACAGGCGCCGTCGCCAGACGTCCTCAGAGTGGACGTTCAAGGTCAACATCTGCTCGGGTAGACTGTGCCATCGTTATCCTGGCAAAACGCCATAGGTTTGACACGGTTGTTGCTCTTAAAAGAGACATCCAAACTGCTTCCGGTGTTCGAATCTCGGCACAAACATATCGCAAGAGACTCCAAGACGCTAATTTACGTGCTCGCCGTCCTGTGGCAAGTCCTCCTTTAACGCCAAGACACCGTGCGGCCCGTCTGGAGTTTGCCAGAGATCACGTTAATTGGCAACTCGGGCACTTTCGTAATGTGCTATTCACCGACGAGTCCAAATTTTGCCTGGAGTTCCATGATGGACGTCGGCGTGTATGGCGTCAGCGAAATGAGCGCTTCAGCGAGTGTTGCATATCCGAACATGACAAGTTTGGTTCTGGCTCTTATTGTTTGGGCGGGCATTTCTTACGACGGGCGTACAGACCTTCACGTGTTTGTTAACGGCACAGTTACTGCTAGACGTTATACTGACGAGATTCTCCGACCTCACATCATTACATATGCTGGTGCAATCGGCCAGGAATTCGTATTAATTGACAATGCTACAGCTCACCGTGCGAGAATCGTCAATCAGTACCTTGACGACCAAGGTGTTGAACGTATAGATAGGCCAGCTAGGTCTCCAGACATGAACCAAATAGAACGTGCCTGAGACATGCTGCAGCGCCGGGTTTCCGCACGACAACGTCAGCCGTCAACCAGAAATGAGCTGGCAGCTGCCCTTACTGAGGAATGGGGTCTCATACCACAAAGGGACATCTAAAAGCTCATACGCAGCTTCCAGACCCGTGTCAAAGAGGTTATCCGAGCACGAGGAGGTCATACCCGTTTCTAACATTTAACTGTATTCCATATTTCTTATGATAAACCATTTTGTTTACCCCATCCACCAAGTCTCAAACACTTTAAAACTGATAGGGTTGTCTTTGAGGATTAATCGTGCTACTGTGTTTGTGAAACTTTGTGTTTGTGTAACTTTTAGTTTAAATTGGTCACAGATGAATTTTTGTTGGATATAAACTTCAGCAAGTAATTAAAGGTATGCCTTCAAGAACTGCTGCCACAAGTCCTTGACCCTTGATTTATTTTGTTGAGTTTATAAGGAACAATTATGACACCACGAACCAATCTTGACCCCAGGGCTATAATGGAAACAAAATTGGTAGAGGTTCACTAAACAATGTTTCATGCAATATATCTAAGCTCTAACTTTTGCGGTTTAAGAGAAAAAGATTCTTTAATTTTTACTATTTTGGTGCCATGGCAACCAGAATTCTGCATTAAAAGGAATTCATTGAACAACTTTAGAAGAGCTTCAAACCGGGAACATTCCTGGTAAGTTTTATCAATATTAGCTTAGCAGTTTAGGAGGAAAAGAAATTGTTTGAAAGCTTACCTCTAAGCAAATTTGTGCTCAGGTGAGCTAAAATACATTGCCACCTTGAAGTGAAACCGAAAGTTTTACTTAACTCATTGAAATAACTTGAAACAGAGTCAGCTACAACCCCACTACACAGTTGAATCATTTGATATGTAGGTAGAGTGAAGTAAGTGTAAATAAGTGAACAGCATGAAATGACCCTTAATATTCAGGGTGTGGCCTATATTGGTTACATTTGCTATTTTGTTTTACTTTTGTCTAAGTATATTCTAAGGTAATTGTTGTTTCTTCACTGAATACAAGTTAAATGGAGGATAGTGTTAAATGGATTGCTAGTGGTGACATTTTTTCTAGGATTTTATCTAGTGACCTACCTGTTCAATGGAAAGTCAGTGGTTGCTATGGAAGTCACTGGTTGCTATGGAAATCAAAGATTGCTATGGAAAATCAATGGTTGCTATGGAAGTCACTGGTTGCTATGGAAGTCTTTGGTTGCTATGGAAGTCACTGGTTGCTATGTACAGTTAAGGTTCCAGTTCATTATACAATATTTCATGACACATATCTAAATTCATTGATAGTGAACCACTAGACAATGTATCATGTCAAATACCTAAGCTCAAGCCTTTGTGGGCTCAGGGGAGAAGATTTATTAAATTTTTACCGTATGAATATAAGGAAATACCATGCTCCCCGGGGTAGGATCAATTTTGACCCAATAGTTATAATTTGAACAAACCTGGTTGAGGTCCATTAGACAATGTTTCTTGCCAAATATCTTGGCTCTAGCCTTTGTGATTTCTGAGGAGAAGATTCTTTAAGTTTTTACAATATAATTAATTGCAAAAGCAAATTTAGTACCATACAGCCGTTTTATTTTCTTTGTAAACAATATAAATTCTGGACAGTGATTTTTGAAGATATTTATTTTAAGTTACAGTCTTGAAATAACATCAATTTTGGTTCAATATTAATAATCATGTTATCGCAGAATTTTATTGTCAAGATTATAAGTAATGCTGCTGCTTATAAAGTGTGTAATAATATTTAATCAGTAAAATTGGGTCAAGTGATCAATGGACCAATGAATATTCTTAATGTTCTATTTACAATCTTTCCCAATATAAGATTTTAAAGGTATTCACTTTTTGTTTATAAACCCAATATCAATTTCCAATGTCATTACAATTTAAAAGCTTTCAGAAAGTTTTGCTAGCGATTTTTGAGCGTACTCTTCAAATAACAAGAGGGCCATGGCCCTGGATCGCTCACTTGAGTACTTTGCTTGAGTGTCCATCAGACGCAACATTACATTTTCTAATTGAAGATATTCAAAGATCTCAAGTTTTATATAAAAAATCCATGGGGCAGAGGCAATTTCGTGATAACAGCTTGTGAGGAGATGTAATTGAAGCCATATATTGAAGAAAACCTGTTTTCAGCTCCAGTGGCCATTTTCTTCAATGGAGCAGAACCGTTTAAGCAATTTTAACGCAGGGGTATGTAAGGAACATTTCCGTGAAATTTGATGGAAAATTACTTTGCCATTGAGGAGGAGATGCTGTTTGATTTCTTTTCTATTTTTAGCTTTTGCAGCCCTTATGTGCAATGGAAAGAAACGGTTTTAGCAATTTTAGAAAAGGGCAAATTCTGTCAAATTTGGTTTAAAATGGCCAAATGGTTTTGGAGGAGATGTCATTTGAAGCCAAATACTGACGAAAATCTATTTTTAGCTCTGGTGGCCCTTCTGTTCAATGCAGCGGAACCATTTTAGCAATTTTAATAGAGAGAGCTATGTATGGAACATTTCTGTGATATTTGGTGGAAATTCACCTAGCCATTTAAAAGGAGATGTTGTTTGAATTGTTTTCTTTTTTAGCTTTTGCAACCCTTATGTGCAATGGAGCGGAAAGGTTTGAGCAATTTTAGAAAAGGACTATATAAGGAACATTTGTCACATTTGGAGGAGATGCCATTTGAAGCTAAATATTGACGAAAATCTATTTTTAGCTCTGGCGGCATTTTTGTTCAATGGAACGGAACCATTTTAGCAATTTTAAAAGAGGGCTATATAAGGAATATTTCTGTGAAATTTGGTGGAAAATCACACAGCCGTTCAGATGTTTAATTTTTAGCTCACCTGTCACATAGTGACAAGGTGAGCTTTTATGATCGCAATTTGTCCGGCGTCCGTCCGTCCGTAAACTTTTACTTTAAACGACATCTTCTCATATACCGCTAAGCCAATTTCATCCAAACTTCCCATGGATGTTTCTTGGGTGGTCCCCTTTGAAAATTGTTCAAAGAATTGAATTCCATGCAGAACTCTGGTTGCTATGGCAACTTAAAGTAAAAATTTGAAAATCTTCTTGTCTGAAACCACAAGGAATAGAGCTTAGATATTTGGCATTTAGCACCCTCTAATGGAACTCTACAAAAATTGTTCAAATTATTTCCCTGGGGTCAAAATTGGCCCCGTCCCAAGGGTCACTCCATTTTACATACACTTATATAGGAAATCTTTAAAAATCTTCTTCTCAGAAACCACAGTGCCTACAGCTTTGATATTTGGTATGTAGCATTGTCTAGTGGATGTTTACCAAGTTTGTTCAAATTATGTCCCCTGGGTCAAAATTGGCCACGCCCTAGGGTTCTCTTGGTTTACATATAGTTATATAGGAAAAACATGAAAAATCATTTTTCTCCAAAACTAATAGGACTAGACCTTAGATATTTGGTGTGGAGTATTGTGTAGATAACCTTTACCAGTATTGTTTATATGTTGGCCCTGGGGTCAAAATTGGCCCTGCCCCGGGGGCCCTTAATATGTAAACAAGAGGGCCATGATGGCCCTGGATCGCTCACCTGAGTACTTTGCTTGAGCAAACATCAGATGCAACATGACATTTTCTAACTGAAGATATTCAAAGATCTCATCTTTCATACAAAAAATCCATGGGGCAGAAGCAATTTCGTGATAACAGCTTGTGCAGAGATGTCATTTGAAGCAATATTTTGAAAACAACCTACTTTTAGCTCCGGTGGCCATTTTGTTCAATGGAGCAGAACCGTTTAAGCAATTTTAATGCAGGGGTATGTAAGGAACATTTCCGTGACATTTGATGGAAAATTACCTTGCCATTGAGGAGGAGATGCTGTTTGATTTCTTTTCTACTTTTAGCTTTTGCAGCCCTTATGTGCAATAGAGTGGAACGGTTTGAGCAATTTTAGAAAAGGGCCTTATAAGGAACATTTATGTCAAATTTGGCTTAAAATGGCCACGTGCTTTTGGAGGAGATGTCATTTGAAGCAAAATATTGACGAAAATCTATTTTTAGCTCTAGCAGCCATTCTGTTCAATGGAGCGGAACCATTTTAGCAATTTTAATATAGGGCTATGTAAGAAACATTCTTGTGAAATTTGGTGGAAAATCTCTTAACCGTTTAGGAGGAGATGTTGTTTGAATTTTTTCTATTTTTAGCTTTTGCAGCCCTTAAGTGCAATGGAGCGGAACGGTTTGAGCAATTTTAGGAAAGGGCAATATAAGGAACATTTCTGTAAAGTTTGGTTAAAAATAGCTTTGTGGTTTAGGAGGAGATGTCATTTAAAATAAAATGTTGACGACGGACACACGGTGATCACAATAGCTCATCCTGAGCATTTGCTCAGGTGAGCTAAAAAGGAAATCTTGAAAAATCTTCTTCTCAGAAACCACAATGCCTACAGCTTTGATATTTGGTATGTAGCATCGTCTAGTGGATGTCCCCTGGGTCAAAATTGGCCACGCCCTAGGGTTCTCTTGATTTACATATAGTTATATAGGAAAAACATGACAAATCATTTTTCTCCAAAAGTAATAAGACTAGACCTTAGATATTTTGTGTGGAGTATTGTGTAAAGAACCTTTACCAGTATTGTTTATATTTTGGCCCTAGGGTCAAAATTGGCCCCGCCCCAGGGGCCCTTAATATGTAAAAAAGGCAATCTTTAAAAATCTTCTTACTAGAAACCTCAATGCCTACAGATTAGATATTTGGTATGTAGCATTGTCTAGTGGATGTCTACCAAGTTTGTTCAAATTATGTCCCCTGGGTCAAAATTGGCCACGCCCCAGGGTTCTCTTGGTTTACATAAAGTTATATAGAAAAACATGAAAAATCATTTTTCTCCAAAACTTATAGGACTAGACCTTAGATATTTGGTGTTGAGTATTGTGTAAAGAACCTTTACCAGTATTGTTTATATGTTGGCCCTGGGGTAAAAATTGGCCCCGCCCCGGGGGCCCTTAATATGTAACAAAAGCCACCGCAAGCGGGGACCACGCTTGACTTTTTTCTATTTCCAAAGGCAAACACATCAGAGGAAGCACATTGTGGTGAAGGGATTTCAAATGAAACATCATTTGGAAATATAATTATACCAGGGCTCTCGCTAGACTCAGAATTTTGGGAGAAGTCACTTCGCCCTGGTTTGAAGGTTAGGGAGAAGTGGACAGACTTTAGAGCGAAGTGGATATTGTTTCGTTACTCTTTGTTTCGGACAACGTATGCTTATGTAATAATAAATTTCCCTTTAATAATTGATCCCTTTTATCAACCAATATTCAGAAACATAATGAAACAAATATCAACTATTGATACGCAGACCTTTTGGAAAACAATGATCGACGATTAAAATGTACTGTAACACCTCCGACGATCAACATTGCTGACTTGTTTTTCACAGAAAACCTGATAGATTGCACCTTTTTTGTTTCGTGATACAATATACATACCTACACAGTTTAATCGCCGTTATTGCTCAGAGGGTACCTGATCTTAATCAAGCCCATAATTGCCGAAACATCGCAATCAAATAGTGATCAATTAGTGGTAATTTATAAACACTGAAATCAACTAAAAATATCCGACAGGAAACTCATTATTATTCATTACTCAATAGTGCTTTTTTAAAAACTAAATGCTGATTGGTTTATTTCGCCAAAGTGTCGGTATCGAATGTTCTGGTTGAAAAGATATAAATAACATGGGCGGAGTCTTCGCTCTGTACGTCACACATGGCTTTAGGCAAGAAATAGCGAGAGGCGGAGTTTTACGGGGATTCCCTAACGAGTGGCTGGCAAGCGATTGTTTATGTGTATTGTAAAAAAAACTGTGTATCGTAAAAAAACTGCCACATTTTATGACACCATTGACTCTTATCCATGTTTGCCAAGGGCAACTAAATTTTGATAAGGCGACTTGATTTTCGCTTTGATCTTCACGTAAGGCGAAATTTGAGACAGCGAAGCGACGACTTCGCCCGAATCGCCCACTCGCGAGAGCCCTGATTATACATAACAAAGTTATGGCCAATTTTAGCAACATTCAGAAATTTGACCTTAAAGGTCTAGATCAAGTTCAGTTTAACCTTCTCTGGAGGTACATGTATTGTCTAAAAAGTAGTTATGTCCAAGCATGAAGACACTACATCCATTAACAACAAAGATATAGCCAAGTTAAGTAATGTCAAGGTCATTTAAAGGTCAAGGTAATGCTTGAATTGTTTAACACGTTTCTTTTATTCTCAGTGTTGTTTTGTCCCTGTATAGATCAAATCCGTACATAAAACAAGAAGTTTGGCTATTTTAGCAAAATGCGATAATTAGAAATTTGACTGTAAAGGTCATTTAAAGGTTAAGGTCATACTTGAATAATTTAACATGTAGGTTTTGTCATAAGCCATGTTTTGTCCAAGTATTAATAAACAAGAGGGCCAATGGCCCTAAAACACTAACCTGGGTTCAAAGATGAAAGAAATTTTTATGAATGTAATGATGCATATTACAGAAATGGACCAATGCAATTTCATTGCCATAGCTCCAAAAACAAAAAGGAGGTCAGTAAGTCAAAATATAGGTATTGAGATGACATTTTTGAAATCCGAACGAAAAGCTGTACACACAGTCCAAATTTCATTGCCGTAGCTTTAAAACAAAAAGTAGGTCATTAGGTCAAAAATATAGGTCATGCTATGACGTTTTTGAAATCTGAACAAAAACTGTATACATGGTCCAAATTTCATTGCCATAGCTCCAAAAACAAAAAGTAGGTCAGTAGGTCAAAAATATAGGTCATGCTTTGATGTTTTTGAAATCAGAAGAAAAAACTGTATACAAGGTCCAAATTTCATTGCCATAGCTCCAAAAACAAAAAGTAGGTCAGTAGGTCAAAAATATAGGTCATGCCATGACATTTTTGAAATCGAAATAAAAAACTGTGCACACAGTCCAAATTTCATTGCTGTAGCTCAAAACCAGAAAGTAGGTCAGTAGGTCAAAAATATAGGTCATGTGATGACATTTTTGAAATAGAAACGAAAAAGTGTTGTTTTGTCTAAGTCTGATTCAAATCCAACCATAAATTACATAATTATGGCCAGTTTTAACAAAATTCAATGATTTGACCTTGACCGTCAAGGTCATTTAAAGGTCAAGGTCAAACTTGAAATAATCATAATGTCGGATTTGTTGTAAGTGTTGTTTAGTCCAAATATGAATCACATCTATAAATAAATCAGAAAGTTATGGCAATTCAAGCAAAATTCAATCATCTGACCTTGACGGTAAAGGTCATTTTGAGGTCATGGTCAAATTTGAGTTATTCAACATGTCGGTTTTGTCAAAGTGTTGTTTTGTCCAAGTATAAATCAAATCCAACCATAAATACTAAAGTTATTGACATTTTTAGGAAAATACAATAATTTGACCTTGAAGGTAAAGGTCATTTATGAGTCAAGGTCAAGTTGAGTCTGGTTCACTTGAAGAGCTTGTCCAAAGGGTTGTTGTGTCCAAGTATGAAGACAATCCACCTACTAATAATTAAGTTATGGCATACTTTAGCAAAATTCAATAATTTGACCTTGAAGGTCATTTATGAGTCAAGGTCAAGTTTAGTCCGGTCTACTTGAAGGTCTTGTCCAAAGGGTTGTTGCACCCAAGCATGAAGAGAATCCACCAATTAATAATAAAGTTATGGCCAATTTTAGCAAAATTCAATATTTTGACCTTGAAGGTGAAGGTCATTTTTGAGTCAAGGTCAAGTTTAGTCTGATCTACTTGAAGGTCTTGTCCAAAGGGTTGTTGTGTCCAAGCATGAAGAGAATCCACCTACTTATAATAAAGTTATGGCCAATTTTAGTAAAATTCAATATTTTGACCTTGAATTTGAAGGTCATTTTAGAGTCGAGGTCAAGTTTAGTCTGGTTATCTTGAAGGTCTTGTCCAAAGGGTTGTTGTGTCCAAGTATGAAGATAATCCCTCAAGGAATAAAAAAAAATATGATCAATGTTAAAGTTTTCAGACGGGAACGGCAATGACACCATGACTTTAGCAACAACTCTATTTTTTTTTTTTTCAAAAAAAGTTGAGCTAAAAATAATTTTAAATAAAACTGCTTATTAAGAATGACTTTCACAAAGTTCCTTTAACAATAGTTCAAAGTTTAAGTTTACCTTCCAACAAATTATTCAAGTTGTTAGAAGTTTTAATTAATATAGATGTAAATCACGATCCAGCAATCTTTGGACTAACAAATACTCAATCTCTATTGTCAAGGTCTAAATCGCAAATATCCGAGTTTCCGAGTAATCAGCCTTGAATAACAGGAACCCCAACAAAAATTGGGTCAATGGATAAATTATTCATAACAACCAGTCACGCTCTATCAACCAATCATCTGGTTCCTCAATGGTCTTTCTACATGGAGCTTTTACCTCTGCTCTGTATTTATCAACGTCAATCTGCCCATGCAAACCAGCTTTATTCATTCCATCAATGACTCCAATACTGAAGAGTTTGTAGTTCAGTGTCATCCAAATTGCAATAACTGTTGATGTATTTATAAGTTTAGTGTTCTCCGAAAAGAATGGAATGGGACCTCCTTGGAGAAATACGTCCAATTCTGAATCATACATATGTACTGAAACACATTTTTTGTCAACTGCCACGGAGGGGATGAGAGTGACCCCTTTCTTTTCCTTATTCTTAAGAAAGGAAAAGGATATTGTCTCAGCAAAAACTTGGCGAAGTTGGGTCTTTGAAATGCTTCCCTTATTTTTCAACTCAGTACCATTTAATGATTCAGTATCTGTATCAAATAATGAAGATCTCAGTGAACTGGAAGATTGTACATGATGTAGGTCTGTTCCTTCTACATCTACTTTGATAACTGGCAGATCTCCCATCAGAATGTCAGTGCTGCCATGCCAGCCCTGTTCCCAGCCTGAAATTCGTAGAATCGTAAAGTAAATTGCACTGAAATGAAGTAACTTGTATATGTAATCAGAGGTACCCAGGGCTAATTTTAGAAGTGGTTTCCAACCAACATAATAAACCATTTGAATCTGCAGTTGTTGTTTATTTAATATCTTAAGAGACAAGAGGGCCATGATGGCCCTGTATCGCTCACCTGAGTATGACTGCTTTTAACAAAGTTGCTATGGACCTGGTTAATTGACCCTAGATGACCCATATTCAAACATGACCTAGAAATTATTGAAACAATCTCTTTGACAAATTTCAAGGTTATTTGTACTGAAAATGTTACCTCTTGAAAGAGTGTTAACAAGGTTTTTCCATATTTGGGCTCTATGACCTAGTTTTCAACTCCAGATGACCAATATTCAAACTGGAGCTAGAAACCATAGAATTAAGCTTTCTGACAATTTTCCAGGTTATTTGGAATTAAAATGTTACCTCTAGAGTGTTAACAAGTTTTTTTCCATATTTGAGCTCTGTGACCTAGTTTGTGACTCCAGATGACCCATATTCAAATTTGACCTAGAAATCATCAAAGCAACCTTTCTGACAAATTTCCAGATAATTTGGGCTGAAAATGTTACCTCTAGAGTGTTAAGATTTTTCTATTTTTGGGCTCTGTGACCTAGTTTTTGAACCCAGATGACCCATATTCGAACTTGAGCTAGAAATCATAGAAGCAACATTCCTGACAAATTTCCAGATTATTTGGTCTAAAAATGTTACCTCTAGAGTGTTAACAAGGTTTTTCAATATTTGGGCTCTGTGACCTAGTTTTTGACCCCAGATGACCCATATTTGAACTTGACCTAGAAATCGTCAAAGCAACCTTTCTGACAAATTTCAAGATTATTTGGGCTGAAAATGTAACCTCTAGACTGTTAACAAGATTTTTCTATTTTTGGGCTCTGTGACCTAGTTTTTGAACCCAGATGACCCATATTTGAACTTGAGCTACAAATCATCGATAGAACCTTTCTGATACATTTCCAGGATATTTGGTCTGAAAAAGTAGCCTCTAGAGTGTTAACAAGGTTTTTCTATATTTGGGCTCTGTGACCTAGTTTTCCAACCCTGATAACCCATGTTCGAACTCGTCCGAGATATTAATGAGACAAACATCCTGACCAAGTTTCATGACAATTGAGGCAAAAATGTGACCACTAGAGTGTTAACAAACTAATTGTGGATGGACGGACGGACTGACTGGACGACAGACAAAAGGTGATCAGAAAAGCTCACTCTGTCACTACGTGACAGGTGAGCTAAAAACATGCATTACAATAGCTGTCAGTAAAGGATCTCTAGCAGCATATTAGAAACAAAAGGGCCATGATGGCCCTATATTGCTCAACTGAGTATAATGGCTCTAAATAACAAAGGACAGAAAATATTGATCATTATAAATGAAAATCAAGTGTAATATCAAAATCTTGGTCAACTAATATCAAATTTTAAATGTGCTTCTGAAATTGTCACTGGATATTAAGGGAAGTCAGTGGTTGCTATGGAAGTCACTGTTTGCCATGAAAAAAATGACCCCCTCCCCACCCCCCAGTTTTGGAGGAAAAGATTTTTTAAATTTTTACTATATGTATATAGGGAAAACACATGGCCCCTAGGGGTTGGGCCAATTTTTACTCCAGGGCTATAATTTGAACAATCTTGGTCCACTAGACAATGTTTCATGCCAAATATCTAAGCTCTAGCTTTTGCGGTTTAAAAGAAAATTTTTTTTCAAATTTTACTATATGTTTATAAGGAAAATCTATGAGCATCCTCTTTGCGGGACTAATTTTGACCCAAGGGCTATCATTTGAACAAACTTAGTACAGATCCACTAGATCATACCGAATATCTAAGCTCTAGCCTTTATAAGTTTCAGAGGAGAAATAATTTTAAGTTTAAATTACTATATGTATATAAGGAAAACCAATGACCTCTGTGGTGGGGCAAATTTTGACCACTATGGCTTTACTTTGAACAATCTTGATAAAGGTCTACCAGATAATGTTTCATGCCAAATATCTAAGCTCTAGCCTTTGCAGTTTCAAAGAAGATTTTTTAAGTTTTAACTACATGTATATACATAAAAAGACAAGGGCGAACAGTGATCAAATGTGTCGCATGATTATAGCCAATTAAGCACTTGTATTGAGAGGTGATTGGGCAGTTTGTTGACAAAAACGACAAGGGCCATAACTCAGCCAAAAATCATTCAACCAAAAAACCCATTAGATATGAGCAAGTACTTGAGGTACCAATCAATCCTGTAAAATTTCATTCAAATTGCATTAGTAGTAGAAGAGAAGTAGTATGGACAAACCTTAAAAATAAAAATCATTAAAGGGCAATAACTCTGACAAAAATCATTGAACAGGAAAATGCTGATGATATGATAAACAAGACTTGGTACTGATCATTCCTTTAAAGTTTGGATGAAATCGCACCAGTAATTTTTGAGGAGTAGGCCGGACAAGTTTTGTGTTGGTCGGACAGACGGATGGACAGACAGACAGACAGACGATGGAGAAGTTATCCCTTTATGTCGTGGCTACTATTAAGCATGTTGCAGCTACTGTGAAGCCTGCAACACAAAAAATCATTAATGCGCCAAAAAGCCTATTTCATTCAAGGGCCATAACTCAGCCAAAAAACATTCAACCGGAAAACCCTTTAAATATGCACAAGTACTTGAGGTACAGGGTTTCCACTGGCCAATTTTATTTTTCCGCCAATGGGGAGGGTCTAGGAGGGAGCTCCCTCCCTGCCGTCGAAAATTTTTCAATTTCTCATTTTTAAAATTCCAATTTACAACATATCTAGAGCTTCAACTGTTATGAATATTTTATGGCATTAAAGCATTTTAAAATGATAAATCTAATATTTTTCTGACTTTAATTTTCTAAAATCTTAATACATCATATCAACAAATAACAATTGATTTATCATATTCAGGGTTCATACTGGCTTAAAAAAATAATAGCCAATATTTTTAATTTAAAAAAATGATAGCCAAAAGTTCAGATGTATTGATACTTCCACTTTTTTCTTAGATCTACATAAAACCATGGCTTTAATTAGAATTAAAGGTAAATGAGGAACTGATCAATCCTGAAACATTTCATTGGAATTGCTTTAGAAGTATAAGAGAAGTAGTCCGGACAATCTTTAAAAATAACAAGAGGGCCTATGGCCCTAAAGCGCTCACCTGGGTTCAAAGATGAAAGAAATTTTTATGAATGTAATGATGCATATTACAGAAATGGACCAATGCAATTTCACTGCCATAGCTCCAAAAACAAAAAGTAGGTCAGTAGGTCAAAATATAGGTCATGAGACGACATTTTTGAAATCAGAACGTAAAGCTGTACACACAGTCCAAATTTCATTGCCGTAGCTTTAATACAAAAATGTAGGTCAGTAGGTCAAAAATATCAGTCATGCTATGACGTTTTTGAAATCAGAACAAAAAACTGTACACATGATTCAAATTTCATTGCCATATCTCCAAAAACAAAAAGTAGGTCAGTAGGTCAAAAATATAGGTCATGCGATGACATTTTTGAATTCGAAACTAAAAACAGTGCACATGGTCCAAATTTCATTGCTATAGATAAAAAAAACAAAAAAGTAGGTAAGTAGGTCAAAAATATAGGTCAAGGAATAATGTTTTTGAAATCATCTTGAAAAACTGTACAAATGGTCCAAATTTCATTGCCATAGCAAAATATTTAAAAGAAATGAGAAAATTTTTGGGGGGGCTAAGGGGGGGTGAGTGACCCCCAGGGGAATGGGGATGACCCCACTGTGGTAACAGTGCATACTACAAAATATCTAAGCTCCAGGCCTTGCAGTTTGTGACAAGAAGATTTTTAAAGTTTTTTGCTATATAACTCTATGTAAAACATGTGACCCCTTGGGCGGGGCCAGTTTTGACCCAGGGGCCATAATTTGAACAATCTTGGTAGAGGTCTACCAAGCAATGCTGAACACCAAATATCTAAGCTCCATGCCTTGTAGTTTCTTACAAGAAGATTTTTAAAGTTTTCCCTTTATAACTCTATGTAAATCAAGAGACCCCCAGGGCGGGGCCAGTTCTGACCCCAGGGGCATAATTTGAAAATCTTGGTAGAAGTCTACTAGATGATGCCTCATACCAAATATCTCTAACCTCCAGGCATTGTGGTTTCAGACAAGAAGATTTTCAAAGTTTTTCATTTTAAGTTGCCATAGCAACCAAAGTTCTTTATGGAATTGAATTCTTTGAACAACTTTGGAAGAGCTTCATGCAAGGAACATCCCATGCAAGTTTCATTGAATTTGACCCAGTGGTTTCTGAGGAGATGTCGTTTGAATGAAATTGTTGAAGCCTTTCGACGCACGACGCACACTGGACCTTGGGGTATGACAAAAGCTCACTCTGGCACTTTGTGCCAGGTGAGCTAAAATCATTAATGGGCCATAACTAGGACAAAAATCACTGAACTTGTAAATACCGAAAATATGCAAAACTAAACCTGGTACTGATCATTCCAAGTTTGGATGAAATCGCACCAGTAGTTTCTCAGGAGAAGTCTGGACAAGTTTTGTGACGGACGGACAGAGAGATGACGGAGAAGTGATCCCTATATGTCGCCCTACTTTGTAGCAGGCTACACAAAAAATCATGACCCCCGGTCGGGGTTAATTTTGACCCCAGGGCTATAATTTGAACAAACTTGATAGAGACCCACTAAAAATGTTTCATGCCAAATATCTAAGCTCTAGCTCCTTGCGTTTTCGAGAAGAAGATTTTTGAAGTTTTTTCTTTCGGTTGCCATGGCAACCAAAGTTCTGCATCGAATGGAATTCTTTGAACACCTTTGAAAGACCTTCCTGCCAAGTTTTAACATCATTGGCCCAGTGGTTTAAGAGGAGATGTTGTTTAAAACAAAAGTTGACAACTCACAACGGACACAGCCCGGTCACAATAGCTCACATTGTGCTCAGGCAAGCTAAAAACAAGGAGAAAACTGGGAATAAATTTGACAGAAAACTAGGAGAAAAATAGGAAAAAGTAGGACTTTTAAGCCCAAAACTAGGAGTTCTCATACATGCTATGGTGATCATTTAGATGGAATAAATAATCAATAAACTATAACTACTAATATAAATGTATTTTGTACCAGTTTCAAAGATCCTAAGATTACATCTACTACAATAATGTGTTCCCAGTAAAATGACCTTTTCTCCATAACAAAAATAAATTGATGACTAGTATTAATGACAAAATATATCAAACTAAATACTTCTTACAGATTAACTAAACCACTTCATTTTCAATGTACATATTATCCCCTCCGCCAAAGGAGAAGGGGATATTAGAAATGCCCTTCGTCCATCCGTGTTTCCTTGCATTCGTGCGCCTGTGCGTCCGTCCGTCCAAAACAATTTTGTCCGGAGCATAACTCCAAAACTGCTAGAGGGATTTTATTCAAACTTCATACACTGACAGAGCACATTGGTAGATAGTGCAGTGGTGCAAGTCCAATAACTCTACCTTGCCTAGTTTAGAGTTATTCCCCTTAATCAAGAAGTTACTTGATAAAATTTTGTCCGGAGTCATAAACGCCAAAACTACTTGAGGATTTTTAATTTCAACTATCATAACTGAAGAGAGCAAATATGTAGATAGTGCATGTTCAAGAACACTAACTCTAACCGTTGCCTATTGAGTTATTCCGCTTTATCAGAATGACTTGATAGTTTTGGGTCCTAGCATAACTCCAAAACTACTTGAAGGGAGTTTTATTCAAATTTCATACACGGACAGAGCACATTGGTAGGTAGTGCAGTGTGCAAGTCCAATAACTCTACCTTGCCTATTTTACTATCAAATGTCCATGTTTGGACCAAGAAAGAGACAAAAATACAAATTCAATCAGTGTTACTGTTCCGAAAACTATTATCAACAATACAGCACTTTACTTGAACAGAACAGAACAGAACACATACCATACATGTGGGAGGGGACTTCAACATGCAACCACTTGAAAGTACAACCTTCAGGTAACTTATTTTCGGCGGGGGGATTAACCATGTGTAACATGGCTCTTGTTTTAAATTAGCCTGCACATTACTTTTACAGAATGAAATTAGCTAGCAATGGGAACAAGAGGGCCACGATGGTCCTAGATCACTCAACTGAATACTTTGCCTTTGGGTCTGCTATTTAGCTAACATCAAAAGCTTTTTAAGAATCGCCCTATATAAATCTAGATTAATACAAGTGACCACCAGGGCAGGGCCAAATTTCACTCAAGGGGCATAATTTGAACAAACTTGGTACACGACCTCTAACTGATGCTCCATTATAAATATCTAAGTTCAAGGCTCTGTGGTTTCAGACAAGAGGTTTTTTAAAGTTTTGCCTACATGAGCTAAGGTAACATCAACTGACCCCCGGACCTGGGCCAAATTTGACCCAAGGGGCATAATTTGAACAAATTTGGTAGAGGTCCACTAGACAATGCTACATACCAAATCATACGGCTCAGAGCCTTGTGGTTTCAGACAAGAAGATTTTCAAAGTTTTCCCTATATAAGCCTATGTAAAACCAATGACCCCGGGATGGGGCCAAATTTAACTCCAGGGGTACAATTTGAACAAACTTGGTAGAGGTCCACTAGACAATGCTACATACCAAACCTTAAGGCTCAGGGCCTTGTCGTTTCAGAGAAGAAGATTTTCAAAGTTTTCCCTATATAAACCTATGTAAAATCAATTGACACCTTTGGGTGGGGCCAAATTTGACCCAAGGAGCAGAATTTGAACAAACTTGGTAGAGGTCAACCAGACAATGCTACATACCAAATCCTAAGGATCAGGGTCTTGTGGTTTCAGACAAGAAGATTTTCAAAGACTTTTCCTATATAAGCCTATGTAAAACCAATGACCCCGCCGTTGGGCCAAATTTGACCCCTGGGGAATAATTTGAACAGACTTGGTTGAAGTCCACTAGACAATGCTACTTACCAAATCTTAAGACTCAGGGCCTTGTGGTTTCAGACAAGAAGATTTTCAAAAATTTCCCTATATAAGCCTATGTAAAATCAACTGACCCCCGGGGCAGGACCAAATTTGACCCCAGGGGCATAATTTGAACAAACTTGGTTGAGGTCCACTAGAAAATTCTACAAACCAAATCTTAAGGCTCAGGGCGTCAAGGCCTTGTGGTTTCAGACAAGAAAATTTTTGAAGTTTCACTATATAAGCCTATGTAAAATCAATTGACCCCCGGGGCGGGACCAAATTTGTTCCCAGGGGAATAATTTGAACAAACTTGGTTGCGGTCCGCTAGACAATTCTTCATACCAAATCTTAAGGCTCATGGCCTTGTGGTTTCAGACAAGAAGATTTTTAAAGTTTTTCCCTATATAAACCTATGACAAGAGGGCCATGATTGCCCTGGATAGCTCACCTGATTACTTTGGCTGTAGGTTTGCTGTTAAGCAGTATTTCATTTTTTAATTGAAAATATATAAGTGCCTACAAACCAAATATGTAAAATATCAGTCAATAAATAAAGTCTCTATGACAGAAAGTAGAAATATCTATTATAAGCTATGGTGACCTGGACCTTGACCCAGTGACCTCAAACCCTACCCATGGGTAGAAATCCATGCAAGGAACCTAAATATTGAATATCAAAGATATTGGTCTATAAATGAAGGCTCTATGAGGTACTGTAGTTAAATATATTTTTAGCCTCCATGACCTTAAACCTAATCTAATAATTTGAAAAAGCTTGATAAAGCTTGCTTCATGGCCTTGTGGTTTCAGACAAGAAGATTTTTAAAGATTTCCTTTTTTACATATTAAGGGCCCCTGGGGCAGGGCCAATTTTGACCCCACGGCCAACATTAAAACAATAGTGTTAAAGGTTCATTACACAATACTCAACACCAAATATCTAAGGTACTGACCTATTTGTTTTGGAGGAAAATTATTTTTCATGTTTTTCCTATATACATCTTTGTAAACCAAGAGAACCCTGAGCGTGGCCAATTTTGACCCAGGGAACATAATTTGAACAAACTTGGTAGAAATCCACTAGACAATGCTACATAACAAATATCTAAGCTGTAGGCATTGAGGTTTCCAGTAAGAAGATTTTTAAACATTGCCTTTTTTACATATTAAGGGCCCCCGGGGCGAGGGGCAATTTTGACCCCGGGGCCAACATATAAACAATACTGGTAAAGGTTCTCTACACAATACTCCACACCAAATATCTAAGGTCTAGTCCTATTAGTTTAGGAGAAAAATGATTTTTTCATGATTTTCCTATATAAATCTATGTAAACCAAGAGAATCCTGGGCGTGGCCAATTTTGACCCAGGGTACATAATATGAATAAACTTGGTAGACATCCACTAGACAATGCTACATACCAAATATCTAAGCTGTAGGCATTGAGGTTTCCAGTAAAAAGCTTTTTAAACATTGCTTTTTTTACATATAAAGGGCCCCTGGGGCGAGGGGCAATTTTGACCCCGGGGCCAACATATAAACAATACTGGTAAAGGTTCTCTACACAACACTCCACACAAAATATCTAAGGTCTAGTCCTATTGCTTTCGGAGAAAAATGATTTTTCATGTTTTTCCTATATAACTATATGTAAACCAAAAGAACCCTGGGGCGGAGCCAATTTTGACCCAGGGGACATAATTTGAATGAACTTGGTAGACATCCACTAGACAATGCTACATATCAAATATCTAAGCTGTAGGCAGTGTGGTTTCTGAGAAGAAGATTTTTAAAGATTTCCTATATAAGTCTATGTAAAATGAAGTGACCCCCGGGGCGGGACCAATTTTGACCCCAGGGGCATAAATTGAACAATCTTGGTAGAGTTCCATTAGAGGGTGCTAAATGCCAAATATCTAAGCTCTAGGCCTTGTGGTTTCAGACAAGAAGATTTTCAAAGTTTACCTTTAAGTTGCCATAGCAACCAGAGTTCTTGATGGAATTGAATTCTTTGAACAACTTTGGTAGAGCTTCATGCAAGGAACATCCCAGGCAAGTTTCATCAAATTTGGCCTGGAGGTTTCAGAGGAGATGTGGTTTGAATGAAATTGTTGATGGACGATGGACGACGGACAAAGACCGGTCACAATAGCCCACCATGAGCCTAAGGCTCAGGTGAGCTAAAAAAACCAATGACCCCGGAGCGGGGCCAAATTTGATCCCAGGGGCATAATTTGAACAAACCTAGTAGAGGTTAACAAGATAATGTTACATACCAAATCTTAAGGATCAGGCCCTTGTGGTTTCAGAAAAGAAGATTTTATATAGTTTCACTAGATATGCCTATGTAAAATCAAATGACCCCCGGGGCAGGGCCAAATTTGACCCCAGTAGCAGAATTTGAACAAACTTGGTAGAGGTCCACTAGACAATGCTACACACCAAATCTTAAGGTTCAGGGCCTTGTGGTTTCAGAAAAGAAGATTTTCAAAGTTTTTCCTTTCAGTTGCCATAGCAACCAGAGTTCTTGTTGGAATTGAATTCTTTGAACAACTTTGGTAGAGCTTCATGCAAGGAATATCCCAGGCATGTTTCGTCAATGTTGGCTTAGCGGTTTAGGAGGAGATGTCGTTCAAGTCAAATTGTTGACAACGCACGACGCACGCCGGACAATTAAAGATCCCAAAAGCTCACCCTGAGCAGTGCTCAGGTGAGCTCAAAAGTTTGCATGTACTACAGTACGCTTAGCACAGATTCTGCCTTTTCCCCCATACCAACGCGGACGATTTTTTTCTATCGTGGAGAAATGTGGTGGATGTCCGCAATGAGAAAGCTAATCTCCATCATGATCCACGGTGTTCAGTCGTTTCCACCGTGGACAAATATCAACGAATGCGTTCAAGTTATCCATAAATATTCTCGCGGGGGAATGCTGCGGTCATTATAACTATAGCTACAAAATAAATGTTTATTTTATTAAATTTTCAACTTGTTCTTATTTTATATAATCATTATAATGACTTAAATTTAACTTAACTAACTAAAATGGTATTATAATTAGTAACAAGATGGCCATGATGGCCATGTATCTCTCACAAGAGTATAAATGATCCATAACATTTTAAAGACCATGCTAAAGTATGGGTGGTTGCTATGGAAGACACTGGTTGCTAAGGGACATCAATGGTTGCTATGGAAATTACAGAGAAGTCAATATTTACTATGGTAGTCACTGACTGTTTAGGGAAGTCAATACTTGCTAAGGAAGTCACTAGTATTTAAGGAAAGTCAATGGTTGCTATGAAAGTCACTGGTTGCTATGGAAGTCAGTGGTTGCTAAAGGAAGTAAATGGTTGCTATGGAAGTCAGTGGATGTGTATGGAAGGCAGTGGTTGATATGGGAAGTCAATGGTTGCTTTGGAAGTCAGTGGCTGCTAAGGAAAGTCATTGGTTGCTTTGGAAGTCAGTGATTGCTAAAGAGTCGATGATTTTTATGGAAGTCAATGGTTGCTAAAGGAAGTCAATGGTTGCTATGGAGAGGCAATGGTTGCCACAGAAGTCAATGGTTGCTATGAAAGCCACTGGTTGCAAAGAAAAGTCTATGGTTGCTATGACAGTCATAGCTTGCTAAGGGAAGTCAATGGTTGCTGTGGAAGTCACTTGTTGTAAAGGAAGGCAATGGTTGCTATGGAAGTCAATGGTTGATATAGGAAGGCACTAGGTGCTATGAAAACTTACTGGATGCAATGGAAGTCACTGTTGCTAAGGTAAATTACTGGTCGCTATGGAAGTCACTGGTTGCAAAGTGAAGTCATTGTTTGCTATGGAAGTCACTGGTTGCTAAAGGAAGTCAATGGTTGCTATGGATAGGCAATGGTTGCTACAGAAGTCAGTTGTTGCAAAGGAAGTCAATGGTTGCTATGAAAGCCACTGGTTGCAAAGAAAAGTCAATGGTTGCTATAACAGTCATAGGTTGCTAAGGGAAGTCAATATATATATAATTATATATAAGGAAAACTCATGGTCCCCTGGGGCAGTGTCAATTTTGACCCCAAGACTATAAACTGAATAAACTTGCAAGAGGTCAACTAGATTATGTTTCATGCCAAACATCTAAGCTTTAGCTGCTTTGCTGTTAAGAAAAGAAGAAGTTTTATGATTTCACTATATACATAAAAGTAAAAACCTATGACCCCCGGGCAGGGCCATTTTTGACCCTAGGGCTACTATTTCAACAGTCTTGGTAGAGGTTCACTAGACAATTTTTACAATTATTGTCTATGAAATAAAACTTCTACCATTTATCTGTATTCTGGCAGTACTAAAGCTTGGCTGTAACTATAATATTAAAAATCAACTTTCCTCAGTTATTTTGGTAATCACCACAATATTTCATCCCTTTTCCATTGTAGGCCACCCGGATGTTTTGAAATACCAGATGTTGATGGTCTTGGTGATGGTATAACAGACTTTGCAGGGGCAGTTATTGTGGCAGAGGTTTGCTTTTTCACTGTTTTACTTGTTTTAAAAGTAGCTGACATTCTCTTTTCATGCTTAGTTTTCAGTGCATTACATTATTGACGGACATGAGATTTCCAGACAACTTGATTGAGGGTACAATTTTTTTGTGGGTCTTTGGGCAACAGTGGTTATTTTCCTCTTGTCAAGGAAATTCTGCCCTTCTGTTTTCCTCTCCACACTTTCAATGTCAGGTTGGCTGGTGAGAACAGGATATGCATCTGACTCTTATTGTTATTGGGTTTATCATAAATAAGAGCTTGTGCAGTCTAGGTTTCTCAGATCATTTCAATGGGTTAGTATATTTTGCTGGCAGCTTTTGCAGGCAATATAAACAAAGAAGGATTTTGCAGGCAATATACACAAAGAAGGATATCTAATTTTGCAGGCAATATAGATTGTGTAGGAAAAGGTGTTAAATTCATGCCATTGGGTGTGAAAGAGAACTTAAAAGTCTGTTGGTGTAACAACAAATGAACTTTTAAAAAAGATTTTTGTGTTCCTCTAACTGTTGAAAACTTGAGGTTTAATTTATTTTTTTTTTTATTTTTTTTTAATCAACAATAATTATTTCAATAAGATCTTTAACTGACCACAATCTGGAAAATCTGGTTTCATGAGGAAACCAGAAACAATTAATAGAGCAAAGAAAAAACAAGAGGGCCATGATGGCCCTATATCGCTCACCTGAATATGACTGCTTTTAACAAAGTTGCTATGGACCTGGTTAATTGACCCCAGATGACCCATATTCGAAATTGACCTAGAAATTATCGAAACAATCTTTCTGACAAATTTCAAGGTTATTTGGACTGAAAGTGTAGCCTCTAGAGTGTTTACAAGGTTTTTCCATATTTGGGCTCTGTGACCTAGTTTTTGACCCCAGATGATCCATATCCAAACCTGGCCATCAAAACAATCATCAAAACAACCTATCTGACAAATTTTCAGGACATTTGGACTGAAAATGTAGCCTCTAGAGTGTTTACAAAGTTTTTCGATATTTAGGCTCTGTGACCTAGTTTTTTAATCCAGATGACCCATATTCAAAGTTGAGCTGGAAATCATAGAAGCAACCTTTCTGACAAAATTTCAGGTTATTTGGAATTAAAATCTTAACTCTAGAGTGTTAACAAGGTTTTTTCCATATTTGGGCTCTGTGACCTAGTTTTTGACAAAAGATGACCCATATAAGTACTTGAGCTAGAAATCATCAAAAGAACCTGTCTGACAAATTTCCAGGATATTTGGACTGAAAATGTAACCTCTGGAGTGTTAAAATGGTTTTAACATTTTAGGGCTCTTTGACCTAGTTTTTGATCCCAGATGACCCATATCCTAATCTGGGCTAGAAATCATTGAAACAAACTTTCTGACAAATTTCAAGGACATTTGGACTGAAAATGTAACCTCTTGAGCATTAACAAGGATTTTCTACTTTTTGGCCCTGTGTCCTAGTTTTTGACCCCAGATAACCCATATTCAAAACTGAGCTAGAAATCATTAAAACAATCTTTCTGACAAATTTCAAGGTTATTTGAACTGAAAATGTTACCTCAATGCGTTTAAACAAGGTTTTTCCATATTTGGGGTCTGTATCCTAGTTTTTGACCCCAGATGACCTTTATTCGAATCTGAGCTAAAAATCATTAAAACATCCTTTCTGACAAATTTCTAGAATATTTGGACTGAAAAAAAAGCTTCTAGAGTGTTAACAAGTTTTTTTCTATTTTAGGGCTCTGTGACCTAGTTTTTGATTTCAGATGACCCATATTCAAATTTAACCTAGAAATCATTGAAACAACCTTGGTGACAGATTCCAGGTTATTTGGACTGAAAATGTTACCTCTAGAGTGTTAACAAGGTTTTTCCATATTTGGGCTCTGTGACCTAGTTTTTGACCCCAGATGACCCAATTTTGAACTTGAGCTAAAAATCATCAAAACAACCTTTCTGACAAATTTCTGGGATATTTTGACTGAAAATGTAACCTCTAGAATGTTAACAAGGTTTTTCTATTTCTGGGCTCTGTGACCTAGTTTTTGAACCCAGATGACCCATACTCGAACTTGAGCTAGAAATCATAGAAACAACCTGTCTGACAATTTTCAAGATTATTTGGACTGAAAATGTTACTTCTCCTTCTACAAGAAGATTTTAGAAGTTTTTGCTATGTAAGCCTATGTAAAACCAATGACCCCGGGGTGGGGCCAAATTTGACCCCAGGAGTATAATTTGAACAAACTTGGTAGAGGTCCACTAGACAATGCTACATACCAAATCTTAAGGCTCAGGGCCTTGTGGTTTCAGACAAGAAGATTTTCGAAGTTTTTCCTATATAAGTCTATGTAAAACCAATGACCCCATGGTGGGGCCAAATTTGACCCCAGAGGTATAATTTGAACAAACTTGGTAGAAGTCTACTAGACAATGCTACATACCAAATATCTAAGCTTTATTCCTAACGGTTTCTGACAAGAAGATTTTTAAAGTTTTTCTTATATAACTCTATGTAAAACAAGTTACCCCTGGGGCGGGGCCATTTTTGACCCCAGAGGTATAATTTGAACAAAGTTGGTAGAGGTCCATTAGACAATGGTACACACCAAATATCTTAGCTCTATGCCTTACGGTTTCTGACAAGAAGATTTTTAAAGTTTTTCCTATATAACTCTATGTAAAACAAGTTACCCCTGGGGCGGGGCCATTTTTGACCCAAGGAACATAATTTGAACAAACTTGGTAGAGGTCCACTAGATGATGCTTTATACCAAATATCAAAGCTCTGGACAGGTCTTGTGGTTTCTGACAAGAAGATTTTTAAAGATCCAACTTTTAAAATCTGTTTTTAGCTCCTGTGACCCAGAAATGCAATGAACCGGAACCATTTGAACAAACTTGGTAGAGCTTCATGCAAGGAACATTCTAGGCAAGTTTCATTAAATTTTGCCCAGTGGTTTCAGAGGAGATGTCGTTTGAATGAATTGTGGACGACGGACGGACGGACGGACAGACGCCGGACAATCAAGGATCCTAAAAGCTCACATGAGCATGCTCAGGTGAGCTAAAAAATGTTAAATTCAAATTGTCCATTCAAATTTAAATCTGTTATTTATATTTCTCTGTTTAAACAGAAAAAATGAGGGTTTCAACACTTCAGAGTCATAAGATGCAGCTTCTTTTTATGAAATAAGAGCGAGAATCAATTCTATCATATTCTGTAATAATTAGTGTTGTTTATACTGTCTTAAACTATTTGATGAAGTTTAAGATGTCAACAAGATGACATTAAAAAAAGTATTTTTTTACTTATGCCTGTATTTCATGTTAAACCATAACCCTATCACATTTTAGGGATTTAACTGCTTTTAATATATAAAATCATATTGAAACAATTTTTTAATAAATCTAGACTATAATACATCAATGACCATATTAGGTGATAAAAGGATTAAACCAAAAAAAAAAAAACAAGAGGGCCATGATGGCCCTGTATCGCTCACCTGAGTATGACTGCTTTTAACAAAGATGCTATGTACCTGGTCAATTGACCCCAGATGACCCATATTAGAACCTGAGCTACAAATTATTGAAACAATCTCTCTGACAATTTCAAGGTTATTTGTACTGAAAATGTTACCTCTAGAGTGTTAACAAGGTCTTTCCATATTTGGGCTCTGTGACCTAGTTTTTTACCCAAGATGACCCATATTCGAACTTCAGCTACAAATCATCAAAACAACTTTTCTGACAAATTTCCAGGACATTTGGACTGAAAATGTAGCCTCTAGAGTGTTAACAAGGTTTTTCCATATTTGGGCTCTGTGACCTAGTTTTCAATTCCAGATGACCCATATTCAAACTTGAGCTAGAAACCATAGAATTAAGCTTTCTGACAAATTTCCAGGTTATTTGCAATTAAAATGTTACCTCTAGAGTGTTAACAAGGTTTTTCCATATTTGTACTCTGTGACCTACTTTTTGACCCAAGATGACACATACTCCAACTTGAGCTAGAAATCATCAAACCAATCTGTCTGACAAATTTCCAGGATATTTGGACTGAAAATGTAACCTCTGGAGTGTTGAAAAGCTTTTCACATATTTGGACCATGTGACCTAGTTTTTGAACCCAGATGACCCATATCCAAATTTGAGCTAGAAATCATTGAAGCAACCTTTCTGACAAATTTCAAGGACATTTGGACTGAAAATGTTACCTCTGGAGTGTTAACAAGGTTTTTCTACTTTTGGGCTCTGTGACCAGTTTTTCACCCCAGATTACAAATATTCCAAACTGAGCTAGAACTCATTGAAACAATCTTTCTTACAAATTTCCAGGTTATTTGGACTGAAAATGTTACTTCTACAATGTTAACAAGGTTTTTCATATTGGGGCTCTATGACCTAGTTTTTGACCCCAGATGACCCATATTCAAACTTGACCTAGAAATCCTCAAGTCAAAATTTCTGACAAATTTCCAGATTATTTGGGCTAAAAATGTAACCTCTAGAATGTTAACAAGATTTTTGAATTTTTGGGCTCTGTGACCTAGTTTTTGAACCCAGATGACCCATATTTGAACTTGAGCTAGAAATTAAAGAAGCAACCTTTCTGACAAATTTCCAGATTATTTGGGTTAAAAATGTTACCTCTAGTGTGTTCACAAGGTTTTTCTATCTTTGGGCTCTGTGACCTAAGTTTTTACCCCAGATGACCCATATTCAAACTTGACCTAGAAATCGTCAAAGCAACCTTTCTGACAAATTTCCAGGACTTTGAGCTGAAAATGTAGCCTCTAGAGTGTTAACAAGATTTTTCTATTTTTGGGCTCTGTGACCTAGTTTTTGAACCCAGATGACCCATATTCGAACTTGAGCTACAAATCATTGATAGAGCCTTTCTGACATATTTCCAGGATATTTTGACTGAAAAAGTAGCCTCTAGAGTGTTAACAAGGTTTTTCTATATTTGGGCTCTGTGACCTAGTTTTCGAACCATGATAACCCATATTCCAACTCGTCCGAGATATTAATGAGACAAACATCCTGACCAAGTTTGATGACAATTGAGACAAAAATGTGACCACTAGAGTGTTAACAAACTAATTGTGGATGGACAAAAGGTGATCATACAAGAGGGCCATGATGGCCCTGTTAGTGTATCGCTCACCTGAGTATGACTGCTTTTAACAAAATTGCTATGCACCTGGTTAATTGACCCCAGATGACCCATATTAGAACTTGACCTAGAAATTATTGAAACAATCTCTTTGGCAAATTTCAAGGTTATTTGTACTGAAAATGTTACCTCTAGAGTGTTAACAAGGTTTTTCCATATTTGGGCTCTATTTCAAGTTTTTTTAACCTAGATGTTCCATATTCGAACTTGAGCTACAAATTATCAAAACAATCTCTCTGACAAATTTCCAGGATATTAAGACTGAAAAAGAAGCCTCTACAGTGTTAACAAGGTTTTTCGATATTTAGGCTCTGTGACCTAGTTTTTGACCCCAGATAACCCATATCCAAACTTGAGCTACAAATCATTTAAACAACTTTTCTAACAAATTTCCAGGACATTAGGACTGAAAATGTAGCTCTGTGACCTCGTTTTTGACCCCAGATAACCCATTTTCAAAACTGTGCTAGAAATCATTGAAACAATCTTTCTGACAAATTTCCAGGTTACTTGGACTGAAAAAGTAGCCTCTATAGTGTTGACAAGGTGTTTTGATATTTGGGCTCTGTGATTTAGTTTTTGACCCTAGATGACCCATATCCAAACTTGAGCTACAAATCATTAAAACAACCTTTCTAACAAATTTCCAGGACATTTGGACTGAAAATGTAGCCTCTAGAGTGTTTACAAAGTTTTTCGATATTTGGGCTTGGTTACCTAGTTTATGACTCCAGATGACCCATATTTGAACTTGAGCTAATAATCATCAAAGCAACCTTTCTGACAAATTTCCGGGATATTAGGACTGAAAATGTAACATCTAGAGTGTTAACAAGATTTTCTATTTTTGGGCTCTGTGACCTAGTTTTTGAACCCAGATGACCCATAATCGAACCTGTGCAGATAACCCATGTTCAAACTCAGACGATAGACAACGGACAAAAGGCGATCACAAAAGCTCACTCTGTCACTACATGGCAGGTGAGCTAAAAAAGGAAGAGAAAGGGACCATATCTCTGTGAAAAATTAGTGGTCTGAAACCTAATTCGAACCTGACCTGTATTTTATGATGTTACATCTATATACAGGGTTCCAACAATTTTCTGCTTGTACAATTCCAGTCTCTTTCCCTACTTTTTCAAGGATTTCTTTCTAAATTCCAGGTTTTACACTCGAAGAAATGCGAACCTTTTCAAGGCTTTTATCTTACACTACTTTCCAGGTTCTACAGTGAAATATTGTAAACTTTTTCATAACATCATAGATATTTCATTTCTTGCCTTGGTTAGTTTGGAACTAGAAATAAACAAGAAATGTTTGTAAAACATAAATGCCCCCCGGCAGCACCTAATTGCTTGTGGTTGGGCCAAAGCGTTCTCTAGTTATTGATCAGAAACCGTTTTTAGGATCAAGGTCCCTGTGGCCTTGACCTTTGACCTAATGACCTCAAAATCAATAGGGGTCATTTACTGGTCATGACCAACCAGCATACCGAGTTTGGTGAACCTAGGTCAAAGCATTCCCTAGTTATTGATCGGAAACCGTTTTTAGAGTCAAAGTCTCTGAGAGCTTGACCTTTGACCTAATGACCTCAAAATCAATAGGGGGTCATCTACTGGTGATGACCAACCAGCATACCAAGTTTGGTGAACCTAGGTCAAAGCATTCTCTAGTTATTGATCGGAAACCGTTTTTAAGATGAATGTCTCTGTGATCTTGACCTTTGACCTAATGACCTCAAAGTCAATAGGGGTCATCTACTGGTGATGACCAACCAGTATACCAATTTGGTGAACCTAGGTCAAAGCGTTCTTTAGTTACTGATCAGAAACTGTTTTTAGGATGAGGGTCCCTGTTAGTTGACCTTTGACCTAATGACCTCAAAATCAATAGGGGTCATCTACTGGTGATGACCAACCAGCATACCAAGTTTGGTGAACCTAGGTCAAAGCGTTCTCTTGTTATTGATCGGAAACCGTTTAAGGATGAAAGTCTCTGTGATCTTGAGCTTTGACCTAATGACCTCAAAGTCAATAGGGGACATCTACTGGTGATGACCAACCAGCATACATGTACCAAGTTTGGTGAACCTAGGTCAAAGCATTCTCTAGTTATTGATCGGAAACCATTTTTAGGATGAAGGTCCCTGTGAGCTTGACCTTTGACCTAATGACATCAAAATCAATAGGGTTCATCTACTGGTGATGACCAACCAGCATACTAATTTGGTGAACCTAGGTCAAAGCGTTCTCTAGTTATTGATCAGAAACCGTTTTTAGGATGAAGGTCATTGTGAGCTTGACCTTTGACCTAATGACCTCTTAATCGATAGGGGTCATCTACTGGTGATGACCAACCTCCATACCAAGTTTGGTGAACCTAGGTCAAACCGTTCTCTAGTTATTGGTCGAAAACCGTTTTAAGGATGAAAGTCTCTGTGATCTTGACCTTTGACCTAATGACCTTAAAGTCAATAGGGGTCATCTTTATGTGTGACTGTGTAAATAGCTTATGAACTCTGTAAAGCGCAATAGAATATTGATAAATAATTTTTGCGCTATACAAATGTATTTGTATTTGTATTTATTTGTATCTACTGGTGATGACCAACCAGCATACCAAGTTTGGTGAACCTAGGTCAAAGCATTCTCTAGTTATTGGTCGGAAACCGTTTCTACCTACAAGGTCATTGTGACCTTGACCTTTGACCCCTTGACCCCAAAATCAATAGGGTCATCTCCTGGTGATGGACAATCATCCTACCAAGTTTGAAGTTCCTAGGCCTAAGCGTTCTTTAGTTATTGGTCGGAAACCGTGTCTACCTACAAGGTCAATGTGACCTTGACCTTTGACCCCTTGACCCAAAAATCAATAGGGGTCATCTACTGGTGATGGACAATCATCCTACCAAGTTTGAAGTTCCTAGGCCTAAGCATTCTTTAGTTATTGGTCGGAAACCATTTGGTCTACGGACCAACCGACAGACAGACAAATGCAAAGCAATATACCCCCACTTCTTTGAAGGGGGGGGGGGCATAATTATGTGATACATACTTATGTAAATTGCATTCTGGTAAGTATAAAAGGCATACTGCAATAGTTGTTTGTGATTATGGTGTAAGGGGATAGCATATTGTCTGTTCTGAACATTTTTAGACATAGACAGACTTCCGTTAATTTGTACTTAATGTTCTAAGATGACTTAAATTCTGACATAATGCTAAAAAGTAACTTATTGGCCATTCTAAACATTCATTGAACAACACATTTTCACATTTCAAACATATATCTGAACATTTTAACCATTTTTATGAACATCTTAAGCATTTACTGAATATTTATCTGAACATTTATCTGAACATCTTACTGATAAAACTAGTAATCGATTTACTCAAATGTTTATCTCAAAACTCTGCTGGCAGACTCTGACTTTCACTTGTAGAAGTTGCGGCACTAGCTGTGGCACTAGAAGTAACATATGTCTCTATTTGTCCTTGAGGAAGAGAGGAAGCTTGTTTTATTCTGTCGGTATGTTTCTTGCCTTTCATATGTGACACAAGTGCTGTTTGACCCATTGTTGTTATATCAATTGACTTATTACAAAATTGACAATTTGCAACATGAATATTACTGGAGTCGTTCTTCACCCAACGATTCAACTCTGGATCTGTAAGCCACTTGGCTTGAAAAACACAGCCTGGCATCTGAAATGAATATGACAAAATTCAGTTTTATTTAACAGTTATACTGTTATTTTGCTACATGTTTTATATCACATATTTTCAGATGGTCAGTAAGCGATATTTGCCAGCCTTGTCATGGCTATTTTAAAGGAGATTTAAGGTAAAAATAAATACAGACGGCAGTCTTCCAGGAGCAAATATGGCTTGTAGGTTACATGTTATATCTTCATATAGATACTAGGTGGAAGTAAAATAGGCCTTCATGTACATGTAAGTAAGGTAGATCATGCTTTTTTCCAAGCCTTAAAGGACCAAACTTTTGAAGAAAAATAATTTCTTGAGAACAACGTTTTATAATAAGACTGATTATTTTCACTAAAAATAACTTGTATTTATTTTTGCAAGCACCATCTGTCACAGCAATGTAAGATTCGTCCTTGCAACAATATCTAGCTAAGTACCATTTGGACTAGATTATTCATAAAATCAGTTTTGGTATATGTTTTATGAAACTGAGTAATGGTTTGTACAGTTATTTGAAAGTCGCATAACGAGCACCGTGGGTGCAAACATTAGTCTGCAGCTCCTTGTCAGTTACTTTTTCAAGTTTAAATTAAGACTTTTTCGTAATTGGGAAGATATTCAAAATTTCATATTTCATGAAGTTTCTTTGTTGTAAAGTGGCATGATTTAAAAATAAAGATGGCAGAGTAATGTTACCTTGTCAGTGTGAATAACTATTCCAAGTTTGAAGGATGCATCTTAAGTAATAGCAAGGACATTCAATAAAATGTCAATGTTTACCAAATCGCAGACAGAGGCATATTAAATTGTATTAAGTCACTGAGGGAGGCAGGGCCCTTTGCAAAAATGGACAAATACGTTTTCTTTTCTTTTCTAAACAGTAAGCTTTTGAATAGGCAAGCTGACAACATATTGGCTATTTAGTCTATTATTTCTTTACCTTGGTTAAATTACGTCAGATTCCGATTCACTGTGACTTAATGTTCTTACACCAACTTATGGTATAGCCATAGCTAACTAATACATACTGGACTGCTGCTATCACCAATAAAGCTGTCTAGTAATGTGTATCACATAACATTTTATGTCCTTGTTAACTCATCTACTTTGTCATGTACCTTTCAAAAATATAACATGTAACTACATAAAAATACCCTAAAGCCACTGCTAAATTGTGTATTACATTGTCAAAGCTTTTGAAGTAAGGAATCATTGTCATTTTTATGAGTAAACTACATGTATTGTGAAAACAAATGACACTTTGGCTCTTCATGTGCAATATTTGCAGTAAAACTTATAATAAGAATATTGTTTGAACATAATAAATGTGGCATATCCCAGATATGGATGTGACAGTTCTAGGCTGTGTTCATGTAATAAACGCCAATTTCTCTTCTAAAATAGCTTTGCAGAAATGCAGACATCATCGCTATTCATTGGAGAGGTCATCAGACCTCTCCACAGTGTTGGCTTTAATTGCTGGCGGCATCCATTTTTGCGTATCAAATTTTAGTTAATGATCTCATATTAAGCCTAAAATCATGAAAACCAGTCTACAAAGATAGTTATGCGCATGCTCCGAATCAAAATACGAATTTACTTAAACGAAACCAAAATTTAACATCGGGTCAAAACAGCCCATTGTTAAAACGGCCCATTATGAACAAAACGTACAGAATAATTTTGTATTCCCTGACTTACAGATGGGCCGACGATGAAAAAAAAATTGTTCTTACATCTTGAAATTTTTGCTGCAATTGCAAAGAACATATTTAAACTAAGTTACTGATTCCTTTACATCAAAATATAAAGTTTTACACACTTTTATCGGTAAAAAATTTACCACGTTAGTCACGGGGTAGATACTTTAGTTATAAGATTAATTTTGACGCCTGCTTACAAGTAAGCGCTGTGGCTCAGTGGTCTAGATTGTCGTTCGTCTTTCCCTATTTTACTGACCAAAAGGTTGTGGGTTCGAATCCTGGTTAGGTCAAAACTTTTTTTTTTCAGTTTTCATGGCGTATAGAAGCGTAATATTATGTTTTTTCCGTAGTATATTAAATTCTCTTAAATTTTAAAGAAAACAAAATTCAGCAAAATTCTGTGAATCAGTCACTTTAACTAAACACAAAAAATACAATTATAGGGATGCATTTCTTATAATGCATGCTAGTTTTTAAAAACTACAAATTCTAAAATGCATTTTTTTCTGAGAAACTCATCAGCCTGCTGAACAAATTAATATTTAGCCATGGTCATGAAAACATGGTAAATATTTTTTACGAATTTCAGAGGATTTTTGACAAGTCCATTTCCTCGATTTGGATCAAATTTACGCCCTTTTAATATTTAGTCCAGCTTAACAGATACCATCGCTGATTATTTTGTAAAATATTTGGACTAAGAAAGGTGTTATTAAAGCTTGAAAGGGAAAACAAAACTTAATGAGCCTAAAAAAGCAGCAGCTTAACATGGGAGTTCTGGCTTCAACAACTACATGCATTGTTGTAAAAAAAGGGGGAGTAAAGCCTTAGGGGCTTATAAGAAGATCCCCAAAATTCTACAAGGTATGAAATACATGACGTTATCTTAATTTGTTTCATTTATTTAAATGATAGATACGCCACTATAAAACCATTTGAAATAACTAAATTATAGTCAGTTTCGGTCATTTTGCCTGATAAGGTATTAACTATTAATAATAGTTAGGTTACTAGTTTTTATAATTATTTCAGTCACAGAACGTTTAAAAAATTCAAAATGATCTTGGAAACAAGTAGATTCATTCTTACATTGACGACAGCTGCTGACCTCTCTTTGGCTTACTTTTTAAAGGAAGCCAACTTGTATGCAATTAAGGCTTGCTCGCTAAACAGGTTCTGTTTTATTTACACACTGTGATAAGTACTACTAGTTTCGTACCCAAATTGGTTCGTACTTTTCCCGGGTTTTTCCCGATTTTTTCCAGATGGCCTAAAAATCAAGACTTTTTGAAGACCTGGAATGTTTTCTTCGAAATTCCAAACTTTTTCCCCGTTTTCCCAGTAGCATGGGAACCCTGTATAAACCAACAATTTATTTCAATCCATAACCTCTTTAAAGAGTTAACGCCCAGAAACCATGTATTTATTAAAAATAGAAGAAAAAGGGGCCATAATTCTGTGAACAATTAGTGGTCTAAAGCCAAATTCGAATTTAACCTGTATTTTAAGTTGTTACATATATTAAAATCCATTGTCTCATTCAAGAGTTATCATCCGGAAACCATGAAGTGGACGGACCAACAAGTTCACTCTTATATACCCCACTACTTCGTTTGTGGGGGTATAATTATTTGTAAGAACACATCATGTACTTAAAGACTCTATTTTCCAATAAAATATGATGACAACCATTTGTCTTGATGTCGAATACTTTTTTACATTACCCCATAAAATAACAAAAAGAACAAGAAAACAGGAGTTCCAAACAACATATACATTATATCTACATGTATTTTTCTTACAAAATCAAATTTTACATATTGTAACAGTAAAGTTTTAATAATAAATCGTAAAATTTAACCTTTTTCACTGTGTTCCATGGTTATTGGCCACCGCATTCCCCCACAATTTACTGCAGCGTTTCACGGGGCAAACGCTTACAGCTGTAGATTTATGTCCGCAGTGGTAAAAATTTCCTGTCCGCGGAGTCTCAATTGTGAGGTCTTGCGGGTTTTGCTAAATCCGCACTGAGCGTACTGTAACTAAGTTATCGAAAATATCAATACTAATTATTAAATTTGATCCTTATATCCATGATTTATATAACTTTTGTAGAGGACCACTAGGTGTCACTACATGCCAAATATCTAAGCTTTAGGCATTGTAGTTTCAGAGGAGAAGATTTTTAAAGATTTCATTTTTAAAGTCTATTTTTAGCTTGTGACCTTATTATGCATCAGACTGGAACCATTTATATAACTTTTGTAGAGGGTCAGCTAAGGATCATTCCTGTGAAGTTCAGTCAAAATCCACCTTCTGGTTAAGAAGGTGAAGTTGTTTAAAGAAATTGTGGATAACGACGAACACACTGCCATCACAAAAGCTCACCTCTGAGCACAATGTGCTCTGGTGAGCTTAAAACTAGGAGGGGCTGGAGAGCCTGTCAGTAGGACAGCAGGCTCGAATATTGTAGGTGCTTTATAGTAAAACAACAACCCGGATAATATAGGAATTAACAAAAAGGAAGATTCCTTTAAAAAAACATGACAGTCTTGGATTATTAAACTGACCCAGTCATTTTCAAAAAGTTAACAAAGGGCCATAATTCAATCAAAATCCATGTCTGAGTTATGGACATTAGAAAGTGGCATCCAATTATGATCCTGGGTTGCGTTTCAAAGAAAGTCCTAAGTCTTAAATCAGTCTTAAGACCAAACCTGAGACAACTTTGCATTTTAAAAAATGTCCTAACTTATGACTTTATCTCCTTTAAATGCCGAATAGCAATGCAGATTAACATTAATATATTGGGGGTTAAAGCTTGTGCCATTGTATTTCTTAACTTTTCTCAGAAGAATGAATTTTATTAAAGTCTAAAGTATTTTACTAAAGATAATTATGTTTATTGAAATTCTTTTAAGATACATGTAGTCCTAAAGTTGGTCCTATGTCTTAAGACTTAGCATACACTTTGGAGTTTCTATGAAACGGAGCCCTGGAGACATGTACTAAGTATCATGTGAATATCTTCAGTAGTTTTGAAGACTGATCTTGCATGTGAAACTTAAAGCCCCATGTCCATAAAGACAACCTGATATATGTTCCATTGATTAGTTTCATTAAGTGTAAAATAAAATTTGTTTCCTGAAATTTGACTGAACTAGAAATGAAAGACACGATGCCCCCGCTATATATGTCAGGAAAAATAATGAATAAAGATGTTATGACAGGACAGGATACAATGTAGCTGGTATTTCATAAACATTTTGGCAATAAATGACCTTTTAAAGTAAGAGGACAGATGGCTGTTGATAAAACAGTTTTTTTAATATTCACAAGGCCTTAATTTTAGAGTGACAGAGCAATTGCTGACCTTTGACCTCTAAGTGTGTCCTTGACCTTTGAGCTAGGGGTCTTGGTCTTGTGCATGACACACCGTCTCATCAGGTTACACATTAGCGTTTAAGTTATTTTAAAATCCCTTGATGCAAGACAGAGTTATGGACAAGACAAGACTTCTTAACTGCTGACCTTTGACCTGTAAGTGTGACCTTGACCTTGGAGCTAGGAGTCTAGGTCTTGTGCATGACACACCATCTCATCATGCTTAACATCTGTGCCAAGTTATTTCAAAATCCCTTCATGCATGACAGAGTTATGGGCCGGACAAGATTTTCTAACTGCTGACCTTTGACCTATAAGTGTGACCTTGACCTTAGAGTTACAGATCTAGGTCTTGCGCATGACACACCGCCTCACCATATTTGTGCTAAGTTATTTCAAAATCCCTTGATGCATGACAGAGATATGGGCCAGACAAGGTTTTTGAACATGCACTCACCCAAGCACGCACGCACTCGCGGACAGGAGTAACTCTATAAGCCCCTTCCAATTAAATGGTGGGGGCATAAAACTAAGATATTTGTATTTGACAATTGACTTACAAATGATAAAATGACAACCAGTTTATGAATATCGGAAAATGGTTTTTGGTAAAAACTAAAAGCTGTGCTTACCAAAGCTAGTATCACCAGGTTTGCCGAACATATCTTCATGATCATCACATGGACACCCTTTACTGGTATTATATTCAGTGCTTATGTCATACACATAGTTTGGTGAAACAACCAACTTGGAGAAGAAATGTTGTGCAAGCACCATTGTCCACGTCCATTCCTTAGAACATTTGGATGTAGCTTGAAGAATTTTGCTTTCTGAAAAAGAAAATGAGATTTAATATTTTGATAAAACAAACATTATGGCCATTTAACCCTACAAAATCATAACTTTTTTTATCATCAAGTTTACGCTATTCACTGTTTTGCTTGTTGTAAATAAAGTACAAGATGTTTATACATGTACATGAATGTGGAAATGTTTTGAAGAAGCAGGCCACACATTTAAAGCAGGTGGGTGGTCTAAGGGGCCTTACCAAATAGCCATCCAGGGGCCAACACAAAAAGCAGCCATTATTAAGTGAAAATGCTGTAATACATCGATGATTTTACTACATCCCGGCCCTTTCCATCTTTGGCAACCACTACACTTCATACATACCATGGGACAAATGACTGCCAAAATCTTGTTTTAATCAATAGGCATGAGGCAAGGAAGACTTCTAGACAAGTAAATTCTCTGGGATTTTGCTACTAGAAATATTAATATAGAAACCAATGCACATTGTGTTTCATATTTGAAAGGCAAAACCTAACCTTACATATAAGGCAAAATTTCACTGGTTTCATTTCTGTAGAAGTTTCCTTACGGTACCAATGAAACTGCTTCATTTATTATTCATGAATATGAGAATTACATGGTATATAATGTATATGGGTATCCAGTGACTGGCCCATTCTACACTCCAGCATTTTGAAAAACAAGGAATGCTGCAATGTAATGGAACTAGGTTTTCTATTTAGGCAATTGATATTTATGGACAAGAGGGAGACATAACAACGAACAATTGAAGGTATAGCCCTTGGTGTTCCAGAGCAGCAGATTTTTTAAGTTTTCCCTATATAAATCCTTGTGTAAAATCAAATGACCCCCTGGGTGGGGCCAGTTTGGACCCCAGGGTCATAATTTGAACAAACTTGACAGAGGGCTACTAGACAATGCTGCACACCAAATATCTAAACTATAGGCAATGTGGTTTCTGACAAGAAGATTTTTAAAACTTTTCCTTTATTACTCTGTAAAACATGTGACCTCTGGGGCAGGCCTTTTTTGACCAAGGGGCTATGGTTTGAACTAACTTGGTAGAGGTCCAGTAGACAATGTTGTACACCAAATATCAAAACTCTAGGCCTTGTGGTATCTGAAAAGAAGATTTTTGAAGTTTTTCCTAAATAACTCTATGTAAAATATGTGACCCCTGGGGCGGGGCCATTTTTGACCAAGGGGCCATGATTTGAACAAACTTGGTAGAGGTCCTCTTGACAATGCTACATACAAAATATCTAAGCTCTATGCCTTTTGGTTTCTGATGTGAAGACTTTTTAAACTTTCCTATATAACTCTATGTAAACAAGTGACCCCCAGGGCAGGGCCTATTTTGACCCAGTGGCTATGATTTGAACAAACTTAGTAGATGTCCACTGGACAATGCTACACACCAAATATCTAAACTCTAGTCATTGCGGTTTTTGACAAAAAGATTTTTTACAGTTTTTCCTATATAACTCTATATAAACATGTGACCCCTGGGGCGGCGGCCATTTTTGACCCAGGAGCCATGATCTGAAAAAACTTGGTAAAGGTCTACCGGACAATGCTGCACACCAAATATCTAAACTCTAGGCCTTGTGGATTTTTAAAGTTTTTCCTATAAAACTCTATGTAAAACATGTGACCTCTGGGGTGGAGCCATTTTTGACCAAGGGGCCATGATTTAAACAAACTTGGTAGAGGTCCTCTTGGCAATGCTACATACAAAATATCTAAGCTCTATGCCTTTTGGTTTCTCATGTGAAGACTTTTTAAACTATTTCCTATATAACTCTATGTAAACAAGTGACCCCCGGGGCAGGGCCTATTTTGACCCAGTGGCTATGATTTGAACAAACTTAGTAGAGGTCCACTGGACAATGCTACACACCAAATATCTAAACTCTAGGCCTTGCGGTTTCTGACAAGAAAATTTTTTAAAGTTTTTCCTATATAACTCTATATAAACAAGTGACCCCCGGGGCGGGGCCATTTTAGACCCAGGAGCCATGATTTGAACAAACTTGTAAAGGTCCACTGGACAATACTGCACACCAAATATCTAAACTCCAGGCCTTGTGGTTTCTGACAAGAAGATTTTTTAAGTTTTCCCTATATAAATCTATGTAAAATCAACTGACCCCTGGGGTGAGGTCAGTTTTGACCCCACGGTCATAATTTGAACAAACTTTGTAGAGGTCCACTAGATGATGCTTCATACCAAATATCTAAGCTCCAGGCCTTGAGGTTTTGGAGAAGAAGATTTTTAAAGATCCAACTTTTAAAATCTAATTTTAGCTCCAGTGACCCAGAAATGCAATGGACCAGAACCATTTGAACAATCTTGGTAGAGCTTCATACAAGGAACATCCCAGGCAAGTTGCATTTAATTTGGCCCTTTGGATTCAGAGATGTCATTTGAATGAAAAATTGACGACGGACGGACGGACTGACAGATGGACGACGGACAAAGACTGATCAGAAAAGCTCACCCTGAGCACTTTGTGCTCAGGTGAGCTAAAAAGGGGGACTGATATATATACAACAAACACGATATATATGTTCAGATCTGTAATTATTTTTCTGTCTAAACTATTACAAGTGCAGCTACCTGTCTAAAATTAAATGACTTAAATAAATAGACAATTTTTTTCATAGTCTTCCTCTTGCGGTGTGCAGGTGTTGATTCTCATCAGAGCATCCAGTTGTTGAGTGGTCAGTGACATTCTCAAGAATGTACACAAGTCATTCATGAGACTAAATGACCTCTCAACAACTGCAGTGCTCAAAGGGATCAAAAGTGCCATGCCAAATATATCTGTAACTCTGGGGAAGCAGTCCTTGAATACTGTCCCTGACTGACGTAGCAGATGTAATGTTTGGGCTTTCTTGACTTTTGTTCAAACTGTCACACTGCAGGGTTGCCAGCACTTTGGTGAAATAAAATTCCCTGACTTTTCCCTGACTTTTCACTGACCAATTCATGTTTTTCACTGACCAAAATCGCCAAACACATAAACGGCCTCCTGACCTCCCCTATAGCCGTCCAATCCTCCCATTATATTTTTGCATGTAAACTTGTATTTATTTTCCAAAATATAAAACATTTACATCAAAGAAATGATTCAAACATTGTGTTCTACTATTCTTAACTATTTCTATTCAAACACAGTGTGACTGTTGGTCAGTGAAACATGTGAAACATATGACATGAAAATCAGAAGAATCTGTATTAGAAATCACATAAGTCACTCTTTCCTTCCTAGTAGTAACACATAAAACACCAAGACTATAAGAGTAATACTTGTATGACAAAACTTAAAATTCAAACATCTCTAAACTATAAGAACAATGTTTCCTAAGGAAAATGACCCTCCACCACAAATAACACATCTGGCCTTATTCACATTGTTTGGGTCTTTTACTACCCAACACTTAAACTCTGTGTCCGTAAGCCAGTTATTATTGAAAGATGTCTGTTTTGAACTCATATTTGTTAATTTGTCATGCTAACAAGGAAGAGCCTGAAACAGAGTAATTTAATTATATTATCTGCCATCAAATCCCTTTATTAGATGATATAAAGAAACCGCAACACCTGAAACAAGGATAATAATCTATAGATTAGAATATAATGTCAGGTAAATTCTCTTTTCTGGTGTTATATTCCTACAATACAACAGAAATTACGTATTAGTCAGCTCTGGAGGCAAGGGTTGCAAAGCCTTTCAGTCTTTAGGCTGAATGATGTTCTAAGGTAAATAATGGGTATAATAATCACTAAGTTAACATATAATGCTTCTTAATATCACAGTTTACTGTTATTTGAATTTAATGCTTAACTGTGAGAGTGATAAAGTCAAATATTAAATGCCTAAAGACTGCCATAGCCAAGTAAGACCTTCAATGCGTATATTTTTCGACCTTTGAAATAATTTTTCCCTGACTTTTCACTGACTTTTCAGGATTTTCATTTTTCACTGACCAAATTTCAAAATTCCCTGACAATTCCCTGACCTTGAAAAAATACCCAATTTCCCTGACTTTTCAAGTCCGCTGGCAACCCTGCACAGTGTTACACGGACTGGAGATCTTATCATTTTCAGATTCTACTTGTTGTTTCTTTATCCCAAAATCAAAAAGGCTATGCTGGTTTACCGAAACAGCAGATAGGTGTTCAAAGGTTTAAATGTTCTAGTGCCTTCTTTTTGTGATACTATCAAGCAGTATTTCCCGCTTTTAGACGGCATTCTTACACCAACTTTAAACCAGATTTAACATTGTATGTATTGGCTTGTTTGAAATGTACAACTTTATCAGAATATATTTTAGTATTTTGATCGGCCAATGACAAATACAGTACGTGCCAGGAGGAACTCTCGTTTTCCTCAAGGTCGTCGCGACCAAATCCGCCGCATTTTGAGGATCACCGCCACGGACATGGTCACCAAATATCGCTGTGGACGTCCGCTAAATGGTTCCGCGAACTTTTTCACAGGTAAGAATTGACGTATTGAGGCTCACAAAGTTCCTGATTACACGCATTTCGGCGAATTTTACGCTTTAAAATATTATTTAAATGTATAAAAGTCTCATAAAACTCTCATTCTGATGCATTTGTTTACGAATGCTCGTATTTGTTAACGGAAGGAATGACAATTCAAAACGAAAGTAATTGCTTCTCGGAACAGCTGACCCTATTTCCAGAAAATAAATTGACTGGTTTTCGATTTACACGTGTTAAAACTGCTTTCCTATATTTAAAGAAAACATACAATATGTAAACCCTACTGCGTCATCTGTATCGTCTATGCGCTTGACAAAATTATTGATCGATTTTGCTATATATACAATGACGAGCGTTTTCAACAACGGAAGTACACATAAACCAATACAGCAAATGTATGAAAAATTTTGGTTTTAATTTTACCAAATGTCACATAATTGGCAGATGTAAAATGCACAGTTTCATTACAGTCATTTCATTAAATGTTCAGCGTATCCAGGTGAGTTATGACTCTAATTATTTTCGCGCTGGTCGTCAAATATCACCGAGATATTTCGCGATGTCAGGACATCGAGGAAATCCGTTTTTTTCCATGAATTGATGCAGTTTACATGAATAAACCTAGCATAGCTTGATTTTAACTGTTCTCGCAGATTTTTGGATTTAGGAAAAACTGTGTTTTAATAAACGGCCCCCCCCCCCCTTTGGAAAATGTTACGCCCCCGGGGGCATTTAATAGGAATTTTACGGTATCTAACAAGAGTGCCAAACTGCCACAAAATATGCCCATCGAAAATTTTGGTAAATGGTTGAAAAGTTTGACAGAGAGGTGTGTACATGCAGGAATCCTTATAACCCAAATTTTGATAACCAGCCAAATTAGTACCAAAGAATTTCTGTGCATGTTCCAATAAGTCTATCTATAGCCTTGATAACAGGTTGATTTCATGAACATTGAATACACTGAAAGCTGCATTGTATTGAAAGGTAACTGAAATTATTACTTTTAAAAAAAGAAGTATTTAAAACAGGAAAATGCTAAAGGGACTGTACACCATCTATAAAGTATGTCAAAGATTTTACTTAATTGTCCTAAATTTTGAAAATATGATGTTATACCAGATATATGTATAAAATGTTCTGAGTTAGTCTATCAGATAACCCTTTATTATAGGATAATGCCATACACATTTTAAAATATAATCACATGCACTTGATCACCCTCGAAAATATATTAAAATGAAATAAAAGCATTTTTATAAGTAGTAAAGTTGAATGAACACAAGATATGACTCGCGACGATCTGATTATGACTGCTTGAAAATTCTCAACAGGGATCAGATGACCCCTGGTTTTCAAAAGCTATTGAAATCCCTGGGTCATCTGTCTATCGGACCACACGATAAGGAAAAGTATAACAGTTATCTTTCACTGTACCCATGTAATGAGTTTACATATGCATGGATGAGAGTAAACATGTGCATGGCTACAACTATACCAATATATGGGTACAACTATACAGGTATATGGATACTACTATGCAGATACATAGGCACATGTAAATAAATACACACATAACTCACCTTTGATTTTATATGAGTACAGAAGTCTTCTGTTGATAGTCAGAACAGGCTGGAAAGTGAATTTTGCAGCTTTTCCACAATTTAAGGGCTAGCGCCTAGAAGTGTCTGTGGCGATTTGGCTGGTTATCAAACTTGGTAAAGATATTATAGACACCAACGATTCCACAAACTTTCATGAAGATCAACGAACAACTGTTTCACTAAGAGCAGAGACTAATATGGCATTTTTTGGAAAAAATTTAATTATTAGAGCCATAAGTCTGAAGTGTGTAGCGCGATATGGCTGGTTATCAAACTTGGTCGAGATATTACGCCCAATAACATTTTCCTCAAGTTTCATGAAGATCAGACAACGACTGTTTGAATTATAGAGTGGAAAAGGCAAATTTGCCTTTTTTGTAAAAATAAAGGGCCATAACTCTGAGGTGGCTGAAGCAATTTGGCTGGTTATCGAATCTGGCCGAGATATTATGCCCATAAACATTTTCCCAAAGTTTCCTGAAGATTGGAGAACAACTGTTTGAATTAGAGAGCGAACATCATTGTGGACGCCGCCCAGACACCCGCAGCCAGGGTTTTAAATTTGGAAGACCCCGGCTCAGCATTCTATTTTCTGATACTAGAATTTGTTCGATTAAACCACACCATAAGAAACAAGAGGGCCAATGGCCCTAAAGCGCTCACCTGGGTTCAAAGATGAAAGAAATTTTTATGAATGTAATGACGCATATCACAGAAATGGACCAATGCAATTTAATTGCCATAGCTCCAAAAACAAAAAGTAGGTCAGTAAGTCAAAATATAGGTCATGCGATGACATTTTTGAAATCGAAATGAAAAACTGTGCACATGGTCCAAATTTCATTGCTGCAGCTAAAAAAACAAAAAAGTAGGTCAGTAGGTCAAAAATGTAGGTCAAGGAATGTTTTTGAAATCATCTTGAAAAACTGTACAAATGGTCCAAATTTTATTGCCATAGCGAAAAACTTAAAGGGGCTGTGCTCCAGATGACAAAAAAAGAAAGTTTTCTTGTATTATAAATTTCTTGTAATATTTATGACAAATACTTAAAAAATAACTTACTGACAAAAAATAAGTCAAATAATCACATTATAAATTGATTTTTTTCCCTTTCAAAGTGCTATACCGTAATGCGACGGTATAATTATATCGTATAAGATTTTAAGTAAATATGTGTAATATCACATGCGGCGATGGTGGTGACAGTAAAAGCGTTGGAAACATTTTGCTAACATGAGGGTCCAGAGTTCAAATCAGGCTGGAGTGAAAATATTTTTTTTATTCTATTTTGACTTTTATAATCAGTTTTGAAGTAAAATTTTATGTTGTTATAATCTCACAGCATCTAAATATATAATTTATGGAAAAAAAAAATTTATGTCAAATCTGGAGTACAGCCTCTTTAAAAAACTGAGAATAAAAAAATTTTTGGGGTCATTCCCCCTCTCCTTGGGGGAGCCAATTTTGACCCAGGGGCCATGATTTGAACAAACTTGGTAGAGGTATACTAGACAATGCTCAACACCAAATATCTTAGCTCCATGCCTTGCGGTTTCTGACAAGAAGATTTTTAAAGTTTTCCCTAAATAACTCTATGTAAATCAAGTGACCCCCAGGGCGGGGCTTTGTTATGAGTCTTGGATATTGACCAAAGAATTTTTAAGTTCAGTTATGGGTCTTAAAACAAATATTAAGTTTAAAGTGAATCACCCCAGAAGTTTTGAAGATTATGTTGCATGCAAAACTAATACCAGGAATTATCTATGTTCACAAAGGGCCATAATTCAGTCAAAATGCATGTCAGAGTTACAGGCCTTGGATAGCGACCTATAATTTTGATACCGTTGATATGAGTTAAGTTTCAAGTGAATACCTTAGTTAGTTTTTAAGATTAAATTGTACGCAATACTTTAACCAAGAATTTTCTAAGTTCAAAGAGGGCCATAAATTAGTCAAAATACATGTCAGAGTTATGGGCCTTGGATAGTGACCTCCTAGTTAGTAGTTACTATCATTAGTAGTTGATGAGATATGTTTTACAAGAAGTTGCAGGTAAAACTTAAACCAAAGTGTTATGCTGAAGCCTAGGTGAGAGGGATAGCCCCACTATTATTCGAAAAGTCGAGCTAAACAAGGTTGCTTAGGTGTCTGGACATTTCACCTCCTGGACATTTCGGCCTTGGTCTTTTCACCTCCTGGACGTTTCAGCCCTGGTCTTTTCGGCTACTTATTTTGTTATAGTATGGTATACTGTACGGATTTGGCCTTTGATTTTCTTTAATCTATTTAATATAAAAAGGTACTTTGATCTGAGAAATCAATCAAATTTTCACTTCTTTGTGAAGTTTAAGTAACACCTTTATAAAGGTGCTAATTAACAAATATAATGCATTATACAACTTTCACACTTCTTTAACTAATGATCCCTAATCTGTTCTTATCTGTTGTATAACAACATATTATAATCAATGTCCTTTTAAGCTATTTATAATTTTAATAATATACTTTTATAACAAAAAAATATATATATAAATATTCATGTAGATTTATAGCTGATAATTCTATCACTAATCATATAAACTATCATATAAATAATTATTTTCCCAGGGAAATTTCAATATATTTATAACAAAAAATCTTCTTTATATCTTAAATGTAATGTGTTTGCGAGTTATATTATATATAATATTATAACTAATCATATAAACTATCATATAAATAATTATTTTCCCAGGGAAATTTCAATATATTTATGACAAAAAATTCTTCTTTATATTTTAAATGTAATGTGTTTGGGAGTTATATATATATATAATATTATAACTCATAATTGTATTTATTTTACATCTTCATCAAATTTACAAAAGATGCCGAAAAGACCAGGGTTTCGAGGCCGAAACGTCCAGGGTCGAAACGTCCAGGAGGTGAAAAGTCCTGAAATCGCTGCTTACCTTTCTCTAGGTTCTGCAAAAAGTGCAGTAGTTTCTTCCAAAGCTGCCCTGAATTCTTCATCATCTGGAACTTGAATATTGCCTGGGTTTGAATTTGTGTAGTTTTCTAGTAATGATATACCCTTGGCGAAAATATCACCAAACATATATGTCTGATTCAATGCAGGCTTTGTAGAAGATGCTTGAATATCCGCGTGAGTAAAGGAACACGTTTTATTAAAATTTGTGTAACTTATTCCACAACATCTGAATCTACAATTAAAGAAACCATATTTTAATGCGTGTGTCCCATGTTTAAGAAATAGCATCGAATCAAAATCCCTTACAAATTTTGTAAAAATGTCAGGATGTTTTTTTGCTTTTTTTAATGCCGGTGGTTCTCCCGACTCCGCCATTTTGTTCTACGACGCAACTTCTCGGTCCGTTCCGTCACACTTCGGATCAAACTCAGAAAAATCGGAATATAAATACTGAATGTGTTTCTCAGTGAGTTGACTGGTAGAGCTACGCTTTGTGCCTGTGCAGCGAAGCAAAGGGGACTACGTAAGAGTTTTGCATTGGGAACACTTCGCCGATTATTCTTAAGAATTGAGGACACTTCGGACCACGGCCATTTCGGACCAGACACTTCGTACCCATCTCCCAGCAGAGTTGTCGTTCGTTTAGTCTGGATTGCCTGCCAAAGTACGACCGGGAACCAGACAATCGTTCGTTCCTCACATGGATTCAATAATAGGTGTTAACCCACCAAATAGATTCCTTCTTTATTCTATATAAAATTCATAAAGTTCACGGGGCTGTAAAACATAGCAAAACCTTTTTTAAACAGCTTTAACTTACATATTCTTGTAGATCTATATCTGTACTCATGAAAAATAGCAAGAAAAGTGGGGGTTGTGTTTCAAACAAGAAAGATATTTCTGCTCACGTGAACTTACCAATAAAATTAACAAAAAATCTGAGTTAATTTTCAGATTGGGGTATGTGAAACAATTTCACATTGTGAATTCTATTCTGAATGCATATGAGCATAAAATTGCTACCACACTATCAGAAATAGTCAAACAAAATGATTCCAGCAAAAAAACACAGATTAGGGCAAAAATGTTAAAAATAGCCAAGAAAACTGAGAACTGTTTCTAGCCGCCATTATGCGGGTACCATTTTTTGAGCTCCAGGAGACTGAATTGGTGGTTTCATACCTAAAAGAAACCTTTTTTTTCTGATACTGTGATTTTTTGGTTTCTACATCAAGATTAACTAATTTCAACTTAAGAAAATCAAATTTCAGTCCAGAAATACTAGTACTTTTTATAAAATGAAGCTTTTAAAATGACTCAAAATGTCTGTGCGGACTGTGAACAAGAGCAGCAAAATGAAAGAATGTGTCTGTGGTGAAATTTCTTTGTTATTTTTTAAAACGCATTATATATTTGAACCAAATCTGTCTCAGCTTAAGTGTGAATACTTAATTTATCCGATTTTATCAAATTTAGGGTTACACATAGTAGAAAATACATAATATTCTCAGTTGCATGAAGATTTTTGGGGAAAAAAGGCAAATTTTTCAAATTATTTTGACTTTCAAGTCATATTTTGTCCTAATAAGGATGACTGAACTGCAATTCTCTTTCTTATATGTGAAAAGGCATCTCACTAGATTATTTCAAGAGGTTACTGTTATACCTCCAGGTCAAAAATCAGCAAATAGATTCCAAAAGCTATGGTCCTTCTGTCTGCCAAAAAAGATTAAAATTTCTCTGGTCCTTCTCTGTCTTGTATCCCCATCTGTCTCAAATGATAGTTTATGCTGTCCATGCCTTCTTTAAACCTAAGAACTGAAGTATTTATATACAATATAACAGAATAAATGCTACATTTTTCTTCTTTCATGCCAATTACACCTCTTTGAAGGAGGAAATTTTAACAATTTTAATTCAGAAAAGTCCAGGAACACCACCTGAATGTTAGACATGTATTCAACATACAAAATTTTATTGTTCATCTATTATATACTGTCTTTACACTAATATAAATTGTTCTTTCAACTTCCTGGGCAATGTTTAACTGTAATTATGAATGAAAATGACTGTTTACTTACTAAAAATGGCAGTGATAGATCTTCAACATGGGCTCCACCTCTATGGCTAGTGTGTAGTCATGTGAGTACATCTGATATGTGCAAAAGGCAAAGCAATCCTTGAGTCCTAAACACAGATACAACCAAAGGAAGGGATTTTTCTAACTGATTAGAAGAATATTTCACTCTGAAAATAGAAAATGCATATATTGGTAACTACTGCATGTAACATATACCCACAAATTTTAAACTTCACTTTTCTACCTAACTAGCATGTTCCCTTTCAAGATCACTTCATACCCTTACAATATAGCATAAACAGTCAAGCAAATGTTATAAATTGTATGAAATTGATGTGGAACACAGTTTTGGCTAAAGCAATGTAGCTGCAGTGGATGCTGCTTTGTTAATGGGTTTCCAGAAAATAGCATTGCTTTAGCCTGAAATTTTCCAAATACAAGTACTGTTCCTCCATCCATACCTTGTATGCAAACTGTCAAACTAGAATAATAGCACTGGTTATGTGAAAATACTGTAGCCTAACAAAGCTGAAAGCTTACACAATAAAAGTATTAACAGAATCAGAGAACAGATTCCAAGAGTAATATTATTTTGTTAGCTTTGAGGTACCTGTCTTTGTGAACCAGCCACAAATATTATAGCACTGTCTGCTTAAGACTTCCCAAAGCCTCAACTACACACCATCTTAATCAAATATCATGAAAACTTGAAAGAAGCTTAATGCCCTTTCTTCTTATCCATAAACAGACTAATATAAAACATAAACAGAAGCTCAATGACCATAAGAATCATTTTTGGACTGAATTAAGTCCTACTGTGCATTAAAACCTGACATTACCAAACTTCTTGTTCTCATCATACACTGTGAATTTTGAACTCAGCTAACTGTTTCATGTTCACTGAATAAGCTAAACTACACTAAATGGCTCTTGTGAGCACTCTGGCAGCTTACAAAACCTACTCCTTGCCAAAAATATCAGGTTTGTGTACACAAAAATTCTGTTTACAGTTTTACAAGGACAATTTTCCTGCAATTTTACCATAGTGGCTTAACTGCAGTATGAAAAGTTTGAAAACTCACTAAATCCACTTCTGGCATACTTCTTTACAGCATTTTAGCAATAAAAACATCAAAATTCTACATTCTGGCAAGTTTAAAAGTTTTCATATGCAGACAACAGGAAACGTAATTTTTCTTATAGGTGTGAAACCACCAAATAGATTCCTTCTTTATTCTAAATAAAATTCATAAAGTTCACAGGGCTGTAAAACATAGCAAAACCTTTTTTAAATAGCTTTAACTTACATATTCTTGTAGATCTATATCTGTACTCATGAAAAATAGCAATAGTGGGGGTTGTGTTTCAAACAAGAAAGATATTTCTGCTCATGTGAACTTACCAATAAAATTAACAAAAAATCTGAGCTAATTTTCAGATTGGGGTATGTGAACAATTTCACATTGTGAATTCTATTCTGAATGCATATGAGCATAAAATTGCTACCACACTATTAGAAATAGTCAAACAAAATGATTCCAGCAAAAAAATACACAGATTATGGCAAAAATGTTAAAAATAGCCAAGAAAACTGAAAACTATTTCTAGCCGCCATTATGCGGTACCATTTTTTGAGCTCCAGGAGACTGAATTGGTGGTTTCATACCAATAAGAATCTTGTCTGTGTAGCCGGGTACAGGTTTAAAGGTGATAAATCGATAAGGCATACACGTGTGGCTTGGTAGCTCAGTTGGTAGAGTGTCCGCCCTGTAAGCGGAAGGACCGGGGATTTTTTCGCCACCTGTTACATTCGGCGCCCAGCGTGGGACTATTTTCGTTCCCAAATTACGCAGATGTTAACAAAATAGAAAAACTTTGAATTTGTTTCAACGTAACTTTAATATGTTTATATTCCTGTTCATCGTCGGTGACCCCCGGTACATATTCCGCACAACTACATTATGTACCGTGGGATAATTGACCGCAGATTATTCGTTTTCATGAATATTTATAAGAGATTTTAAAAGAATGGTCAATGGAATTCAACCCTGACAAGTGTGAAGTACTCAGAATACACAGGAAAAAGAAACCGGTCATCTTTCCCTACATCCTACATAACACTAAACTGAAAACCACAGAAAATGCAAATACTTAGGAGTTACAATAAGTAGCAAGCTAAACTGGTCATCCCACATAAACAATATCACAAACAAAGCAAAAAACAGCTTGAGGTTCATCAGACGAAACGCCAAAACACAAAACAAACAACTCAAAGAAGCAGCATACAAAACATATGTAAGACCACAGGTTGAATACTGCTCAGCCATATGGCATCCATGGCAAAAATATCTCACGCACAGAATAGAAATGGTCCAGAGGTCAGCTGCAAGGTACGTTCATAATGATTACCACTATACAAGCAGTGTAACAAACATGATGAAAGAACTAAAATGGTCAACTTTAGAACAAAGGCGAAACCATGCCAGCCTGGTCATGCTACACAAAATAAAAAACAATCAGGTCAATGTTGATCACAATCACCTTACAAACACAAGAAACAGCAAATTCCTCATCCCACAATCAAAAACACAACATCACATGAACTCATTCTTCCCAAGGACTTTACGACTCTGGAACGAATTACCGACCGAGATTAAGGCTACCCCAACTGTACCAGCTTTTATCAGTGGACTAAACAAGTTTTATAGATTTTAAGTACTTAAAATAAATGTTTAAGTAAAATCTTCAGTTAAATATTGTTTTCTTTGTTATTATCTTTTATAATTTTAATGTTCCTGACACGCGCCTACCTAGTATAGTCAGTATTGACATTTGGCAGTAATAAGTTGAAGTTGAAGTTTAGTAGCAAAGGGAAGTTACTCCTCGTCGAATGAGATTCCGCAATACAAATAGATACTCTTCAGTGTGAAGGGTATGAATAATGACAAGTTACTTAAAATAGACGTATTTCCCAAGATTTAAACATGGGCGCGAAAGGCAAATTGTAACGAGTACTTTCATTGGCTGTGATTGCGAAAGGGAAATCTTTCGGAAACCAATGAAAGTAGGTAATGAATTATTCATGAGTACGAAATTTTTACCAACCAATTGTCCCACGGTAGATAAATAGAGTGAAACGGAATGGATCGAATGTGGGTTTCCGACGATGATTCCTTTTATAACTTCTGTCCATTTAGATTAATTAAGTGGCCTTATTCTGGTCACAAAGCATTCAAAACTATACATTTCCAAAGTTTTAACCGGTGTCAGTGCCGTTATTTTGAATGTGAGCTGGTACTACCTTATGAGTCAACTACAGAGGCGAATGAAATGCAAGCCGTGTGAGAGATTGATTTCGTACTAGATTTTTAAGACATTTCGGACCAGATTCTTGGACACTTCGGACCATGGCATGGACATTTCGGATCATGATAGGGAGTATTCGGACCAGAACTTTTTTCCTAATTTTAGACCATTTAGATTCAGTATTTTTATGATAAAAAATATATTTAGGCGTTCCCTTGAACACCGCAGACTAGACTGTAGGCTTATCATGTTCTATAAAATATACCATAACCTAGTTGCAATTAATCTCCCATGATATGTCCAAGCCCCTCATATGTTAACCAGACATATGCACCCCTTAAACCTACGTCAAATACAGGTTTCCTCCGACTACTATAAGTACTCCTTCTTTCCCCATATTGTACTTTGGAATAAACTCCCTGGAAACATTGCCACCATGTCCGACTTAGGTCAGTTCAAGCGGGCAGTAGTAAGGTTACAGTATTAGTCTGGCTCCCAATGGTTTAACTTTTTTATCTTTTGACTTTTTCTCTCACTAATAAAATTTTAACCATAACTTTCTAATACTTTTCCAGTCTCACCTTTCCTTACATATAATTTACAATGTCTGACCTTATTTTTCTGTCACTTTTTACTAACAATCCGACGTGCACTTATTTTCTGCCTATAGCACTTGCGAGAGGGGTTGGCAGTATTCAGCGATAGATATATAGACATGTTTAGAGGTTATCACAATATTTTCTAACGATAATTTCAACAAAATTTGTATGTTTTTTTTTTTTTTTTTTCATATTTTGAGCTATTCCAAATGCATGCAGTACAAACAGAATCTTTCACAACATTTCGGACAAATTTAAGATCAGAACACTTGCTTTTTTCATTATTCCATTATATATAAATAATAGGTCAAGAATGTGTATATAACATGCATTTTAAATGTAATGGAAAGAATACATACGCGAATTAAAGTGTATTGGTTAATTAATGTTTTTATATCAAATTAAGTCATTCGCGATGCTACGAATATGCATCGGACCCTGTAGAATTTTCGTAGTATCGCATTTTTCGTAGAATTGCATTTTTATACTTACCCGTTGTTGATACTATCGTAAACCGTCAATGTCGTTATAATTATATTGTTTTCGTGATATGTCGGAGTCAGTTAAGACTTAAATAATAAAGAAGAATGGAAAATTTGATGTCATTTTTATTGCATATTTACATGTTACCAATCAATACAACATAAATGCATATATAAAACAATATACTAATGTACATTGACATAATGTTATAGAACGGTAGCGCATGCACTAATGTTACACATTGAATGAGTACATAACCGTTGGTCTTAAGTTTACACTGTTTTAAGTCTATAGTAGTTTTGTATCACACATTTAACACAATTGTGAATGAGTAAAGAACCATTGTTTACAAAGTTTTTTTTGTCTATAGTTGTTAGGAAGAAGAACGACACTCCTCGGACAAGGACTCAATGATAGCGTTTTTGGTGAACTGTAGAATGGATGATTGCACCGCTATCGCTTGGGGTGGTAATTGCTAAATAATAGTAAACAAAAGGCGATCTGCGCGAGCAAAAGGTATCATTCAAAGAGGTGTGAAAAATCCTGTCTGACGGCAGTTCGCTATATTGCATCTTTATTTCTCTGTTAATTAAATTATGGGACGGTGAAAATTGTTCGCCCTATCGCATTTTTCGTTAAATCACATTTCGTTCAATCGCATTATTTCTTAATTGAATAAAGAACAAAAAATGACAGGGACCGATCACTTTTTTCGTAAGACACCGTTATTTCGTTATATCGCCATTTGTAGCAGCGCGATAGGACTGTATATGATTTATTATGCTTTTATGATATAGATAAAGAAATGAATAAATGTATATATTCCATTCTATTTTTAATAATATTTAGAATATGATAACACATATTTAAAATAGTATGTCAAACAAATTGTGTTCTGATTGTTGTTACAGTACAACGGCATTCCTGGTCAATTCAGCTTTTCACACGTTTCAATTGCTGAAAAGACAAAGTTAAAGTCACTTTTTACTCAAATAGATCATTTACGGTATCTAATATTGCATAATTATTTTTGTTTTTACAAACTATTAGATAATTAGTATTTAATTTAATTTAATACGATTGGAATGCATTGAAGTACAGTTGTGATCGACAATAAACAAAGTATGAGTAAGTCCTGAATTCAGCAGGAATATGTCATTTGAATCAAATGTAAATAACGTAATATAGTCATTCAATTGTTGTTAAAAAGTCCAGACCATTCCTATGTATAACATTATTTCTTGCTCTATGCGTACTTATATGTCAAATTAAATATTGAATATGATTAATGTGTTATGTGTTATGTTGAGACCTCCTTTGAGATTACTTTTGGGCCCCCCTAGGGTCAAGGTCACTGTTACTTACGTCCGTCCGTCCACAATTAGTTTGTTAACACTAGTCTTGGTCAGGATGTTTTTCTCATTAATTTCTCGGGCGAGTTCGAACATGGGTTATCTGGGTAGAAAGGTCAAAGAGCCCAAATATAAAAAAAAACCTTGTTAACACTCTTGAGACTACTTTATCAGTCCAAATATCCTGGAAATTTGTCAGAAAGGTTGTATCGATAATTTCTAGCCCAAGTTCGAATATGGGTCATCTAGTGTCAAAAACTAGGTCACAGAGCCCAAATATTGAAAAACCTTGTTAACACTCCAGAGGTAACATTTTCAGTCCAAATAATCTGGAAAATTGTCAGAAAGGTTATTCTATGACTTCTAGCATAAAGTCGAATATGGGTCATCTGGGATCAAAAACTAAGTCACAGAGCCCAAATACGGAAAATCCTTGTAAACACTCTAGAGGTTACATTTTCAGTCCAAAAAACCTTGAAATCTGTCAGAATGGTTGCTACAATGATTTCTAGTTCAAGTTCAAATATAGGTCACCTAAGATCAAAAACTAGGTCACAGAGCCTAAAAATAGAAAAAAAAACTAGTTAACTTACAAGAGGCTACTTTTCAGTCCAAATATTCTGCAAATTTGTCAGAAAGGTTGCTTCTATGATTTTTAAGCTCACCTTCGAATATGGGTCATCTCGGGTCAAAAACTAGGTCATTTCACGAAATGGACTTTACGTCAACGAAATGGACTTTTAATTTCTTTATTATGACTTTAATATTGGTATTATCTGAATTTTCTTGGTTAAATGAAATAAATAAAAGAAATACCTATATAATGTCCCCTTTTATGTTATGATTAAGTAATCGATGTTCCGAATATAACCATTTATTGTGACCGCGCCCTACGAAAAGGACATTCTCTTTCAAAAATACCTACAAAATTGACTTCTGTTATTTTAATTATAATGAGCACATTAGATAAAGAATATATCCCAGGTGAGAAACGAAAATTACCTGTATACATAATTATTTGGTATAATACAAAACCATAAATGCTTTCACAGGAAACAGCAGCTTACAAACGGACTGCGGTGTGCACAAGTGCACCTTTTCCTCGAATATATGTTCACAGCTACCTTGTGTTTGATCAAAACTTTTGTCGTCATTTGCATATATTTGCAAAGCATTCAAATATACAAGGTCAATGTCACAGCTATTCCCCGGTCCAGGGGGGTGAGGGTTGAGGGAGAGGGGGTGTTGCAACTGACTAGTATATTACAATACAGGCTAGCTCATGGTATGCTTTCTCTAGTACCGTTCTTTCAATTTATGAAACCTGAAATGACTTCTTGCTTGGTATTGCAACATTCATTGGTTAAGAAAACTACCTTAAGAGACATACTTGAATTGCTCAGAATAAAAGTGTGAAAAAACTTGTATTATGTTTTCTATTGTTTTCCCCTTTTCCAGATTTGGTATCTGTAAAACGTTGCCCCGTACTTCATCTCAGTGTTGTTATATTTTTTCTGATCCTTGGGGACCATTGAGGATTGAATACCTCTTAAGCCGGTGCTAGGGGCGTGAGAATGTTGCATATTACATTATCTCTCATGAACAGACTCAATCAAACCGAGTCTGCAATCATCTTCTATTTGCCTTGTTTTCATTGCTCTCGAGGGATCTCCCCTTTTCCAGATTTTTATACTTCACAACAGCAGGTGTGAAGTGCTGTGTGGCAGCTGTAAAAAGTTGCCCCGTATTTTATCTCAGTGTTGTTATATTTTTCTGGTTCTTCGAGATCATTGAGGGATGAATACCGTTTAAGCCGGTGCTAGGGGGGCGTTGATATATTACATTTTATGTCATGAACAGACTCAATCAAACCGAGTATGCAAGAGATTTTTGTATCATATTGCACTAGAAATGACTATTATTGTTAAAATTATGGACAGAACAGAAAGTTTATTGTCGTATACATAGTACAGCATATAGACATATACAAACAATATAAACAAAACAATGCATGGCAATAATATCAACAGTTACACGATTTATGACAATACATAGTAACATATTTTCGAGAGTGTTATATTTCATTCACGACTTAATAATACTTTTCTTTTTTTTAATGACTTTGATAAGTATAATTCCAAATTATGAAGTATACGTTTGTATTCGGTTTTCATCAGTTCAACAAATTTAATCATACTAGGTCTCTGCCTATAATATCTAGGGATATATTGTACGCCTAGTCCTTGAAAACGTTACACTCCAGCACAAAATGGTATTTGTCCGCAATTGTTAGTTTATCACAAAGCTTAATATTCCTGTGTCTTCCATATTCAATATTTAAACAATGCGAGGACATTCTAATTTTTTATATTATTTTTCTATGTTTGAAATTTCATCCAACACATAAAGTCCCTTCAATTCTCTAAACAAAGTCGAACTTGGGCTATTATCCATTCGAATTATATATTCTGTAATAAAATTGTCAATCAATCTAGTTTTTAGTACGTGTTGGAATACATTAGTATTAACAGAAGTTGGAAATAACCAAAGCTCTGCTAGCCCTAACTGAGTCAATAACGGCATTTTAACACTATATAACCATTTTCTCACCATTTTCACAATTAATCAACAATTTCATATAAATGTTCTCTAAAATACACTTTTCACTTTTTACTACTTTTAACCAATACATAATACGTATTTATAAACCCTAGATAATTAAAACTGTCTACAATCTCTATATCGTCCCTCGGGTATGTCCAGTGTTCATTCTCATGTAACTGCCCTCTCTTTTTAAAAATAACAATTTCGTTATTAGCTCACCTGTCACGTAGTGACAGAGTGAGCTTTTCTAATCACCTTTAGTCCGTCGTCCGTCCGTCCGTCCACAATTAGTTTGTTAACACTCTAGTGGTCACATTTTTGCCTCAATTATCATGAAACTTGGTCAGGATTTGTCTCATTAATATCTCGGACGAGTTCGAACATGGGTTACCAGGGTTGGAAACCTAGGTCACAGAGCCTGAAAGTAGAAAAACCTTGTTAACACTCTAGAGGCTACTTTTTCAGTCAAAATACCCTGGAAATTTGTCAGAAAGGTTCTATCGATGATTTCTAGCTTAAGTTTAAATATGGGTCATCTGCGATCAAAAACTAGGTCACAGAGCCCAAATATTTATACCAAATTTATTTTAGTTCGATTGTGTAGGAAGCTTAAAGCTTATAGATACACTCTCGAATCTGTTCCTGGAACCAACCAGTACTAAGCAATGAGTGTAAAGTTTCTTGCTCAAGGAAACAACGGCTTGACCCTGACTGGGTTTGAACCCATGCGGCTAGCAATCCTTCGACTACTAGTCCGACGTGTTAACCACTCGGCCACGCCGCCCAAATATTGAAAAACCTTGTTAATGCTCTAGAGGTAACATTTTTAGACCAAATAATCTGGGAATTTGTCAGGAAGGTTGCTTCTATGATTTTTAGCTCAAGTTCGAATATGGGTCATCTGGGTTTAAAAACTAGGTCACAGAGCCCCAAAATAGAAAAATCTTGTTAACACTCTAGAGGTTACATTTTCCGCCCAAATAATCTTGAAATTTGTCAGAAAGGTTGCTTTTAAGATTTCTAGCACAAGTTCAAATATGGGTTATCTGGGTTCAAAAACTAGGTCGCAGAGCTCACAAACAAAAAAATCTTGTTAACACTCTAGAGGTAACATTTTCAGCCCTAATAATCTGGAAATTTGTCAGAAAGGTTGCCTTGAGGTTTTCTAGATCAAGTTCGAATATGGGTCATCTGGGTTCACAAACTAGGTCACAGAGTCCAAATATGGAAAAACCTTGTTAACATTCTAAAGGTAACATTTTCAGCCTAAATAACCTGGAAATTTGTCAGAAAAGTTGCCTTGAGGTTTTCTAGCTCAGTTTTGAATATAGGTTTTCTGGGGTCAAAAATTAGGTCACAGAGCCTGAAAGTAGAAAAACCTTGTTAATGCTCTAGAGGTTACATTTTTTGTCCAAATGTCCTTGAAATTTGTCAGAAAGGTTGTTTTAATGATTTCTAGCTCAAATTTGGATATGGGTCATCTGGGTTCAAAAACTAGGTCACAGAGCCTAAATATGTAAAAACATTTTTAACACTCCAGAGGTTATATTTTCAGTCAAAATATCCTGGAAATTTGTCAGAAAGGTTCTATCGATGATTTCTAGCTCAAGTTTGAATATGGGACATCTAGGTTAAAAAACTAGGTCATAGAGCCTAAATATGGAAAAACCTTGTTAACACTCAAGAGGTAAAATTTTCATTACAAATAACCTTGAAATTTGTCAAAGAGATTGTTTCAATAATTTCTAGGTCAAGTTCGAATATGGGTCATCTGGGGTTAATTAATTTTGTTAAAAGCAGTCATACTCAGGTGAGCGATACAGGGCCTATCATGGCCCTCTTGTATTTTTATTTAGCGATAGCTTCCAACGCCTGCAATAGTCATATAATAAATCTAAATGCGATTGCAAACCTTATGGCGTATCACTCAACAAAATAAATCATCAGCAAATAAAATAAGGTAGATGCATATTTGATCTAAGTTCATACCTGAGAAAATGTTAGATTGCAAATGGGTTTCAATAAAAAAAGAGAATAAAATTGGCGAAGTTATCTCCCCTTGGGGATAGATCCATGTCACATGAGAAGAAGTCAGACAATGAATTCATATGTTTTACACATGGTTTTACATCTTCATACATTGATCTCAATAATGTGAGCATTTTACCACTTATTCCACCTTTAATGAGCTTATACCATAGGCCATTTCTATATACACTATCATAAAATGCTGCATATAAAAGTTTAATTTTACTATTGTACATATTAATTAGAGACTGTAAAATGCATCACAAGTATTGTAATTTTTCCTTGTAAAATTGTTGATTTTTTTCTTGTGTATTCATAAATGATTATCTGGACTTAATTTGAAATATGGAAATAACATGTTTGAGGTCTATTGGAGATTACTGCATATTGTTTAGTCATCAATAAGACTGGATATTTATTGATGCCTATGTAGAATAAAGTAGATCTGTTTATCGCACATTTTATTAAAGACGTTTCTGGGAGTAGCACCATTTTTTACAAAGGCAAAGAAAATTTAAACTAACGCGGAGAAATTTCTCTAACTTTGCATGATTGAAGAATATCATAATTGAAACAAATTTACTGCGAAAAATGGAGGTCACTATTCTACTTTTTGAGTTATCTGCCCCTGAATGTGAGTTTTTTTTTTCATTTTTAGGTCATTTTCAAGAGGAAAAACACTCAAAACCGCGGCTTTGATTTCAAATTTGTATTTATTACTTTATTTCATGTCTCGGGTCCCATTTGGTGGATACAGCGGTAGAAAAGCCATTAAGCATATATAGAGAGTAGGCTGGTCTTATCTGACACATGATGAATGAGAACACTGAAACGTTATCTCATATAAACAACACCACGTTTAGAGTTTGAGATATCAACAGATTATTTTCAGTTTCCTATTATATTAAACTATCTACAGTAAATTACTGAAATATTTGCTATTTTATAAATCTTAATATTTAAGCATGGAGTATTCAGTTAATTTACTTAATGTTTTGTTTTCTATACTGTGGTCTATATAGAAGCTATGCTAAAAACCTACAATTTTGGTACAGTTTACTGTTTCTAGAACAAGATATAAATCACTTTTATCTACAGCTTTCAAGTAGCTGGACCACTATGTTAACTAATCAACTGTAAAGTGAGAACTAAGAGATGCAATTGTGACCCCTGGCATTAAGTTGCAACATCTGGAGTTATCTTTTCATTTGCAACAACTTCATTTGTTTCACTTCAGGAAAATTAGCAAAATGTTACATGGAATTATTATCATTTGTTACCTGATAATTTACTTCCGAAAATATATTTCAAAATTGAATTTGATGATAAAAATATGAAAGTAACAATACATGTATCAGTTCTATAACATAATTATATAAATCACTATGAATGGAAAACAGATAATGTTATATAAGAGTATAGTTCAAAATTAACAAAGTTTAATTTGAATACAGAGTATTAAGAGCAACAATTGCCAGGATTACCTTACATTCATAGTTGAATAGGATAACAGAATATGTAATAAATATATCTGGAATGATGAATGTTATAAAGCAAAAAAAGAAGGATGCTTAGTCATCAGCAATTAGATGGGCATTACTTGGAATATATTTAGAATTACATCTGTTTTACTTGAGGAATATATTTATAATGTAATGTATATTTTTGACCAGTATTATTGGCGGCGCCGAGAATGGCGACGCCTATATTTGGATACTGTTTCATTTTGTACCATGCGCTGACGTAATCAATTTGGGAGAATCATTGATCATTATCAATGTAAAAAAATCCGATTTATTCTGTACATCACTTAAAATATGTCACTTCATAAGTCGTATTTAATAATTTTAAAGATAAATTGATCCAAATCAGGTAATTTTGTGTTTTTAATTAAAACAAAAATTAAAAGTTTTTGATACAAAAATTACGGATTTAATGACTTTCCCCAAAACAAATCAAAGCGCTGCAAGTACTTGTGTATTCACTGCATGTATCTAGCAGTGTGTTGCTACTTAATCTGAAATGCAAATCTTTGTTAATTCTTTCAACTATAGATATATAAAGAAAGGAGAAGCCGAGAGTTCGAACCCCGTCAGCGGCCGTGTCGGCATCGGTTATTTCCTTCAGCAAGAGACTTTATTCTCATTACTTAGTACTGATTGGTTTCAGGAACGGATTTGAGAATGATTCTATTAGCTAAAAGCTTTCGTCACAATCCAAATAAAATTGATTTGTATAAACTAACTAGAAAATAGAAATTGTACAAAATCTGTCGTTTCAATGCAATAATAAAGATATTAGTCTGTCTTTGTGAATACAGACACAAGGATGAATTTGAAGAACATCTTGGTATTTTTTTCACCTAACTTGGGAATATTATGCATACAAGACAATATTTAGTAGTAAAGCCCTTCATCTGTTATAGGAGAATGTGTACTCCATAGTTGATTACCTATCGGAAGCACTGTCAGGTCGGCAGCTCTCTCTGTTCTAATTTCAGAAATACACTCACACTGTATTACTGCTACTGCTACACAAAAATTCGTTTCCCGTTTCCTACCAGAGACGGTAATGCCTTAGATATAATTTTCTCTTAAACACAGACCGGGGAAAAAGCAAGATTACGAGGTGATTTTAAATAATTTATAAGGACCATTCTCTTCTACAGTTCTCTTCTACAGAAATAACCGTCCATGGATCTCAAATTCTCATTCTCTGTGGGAAGAAAAACATATTCTTGGAATTGTCATTCAAGGTTTAAATTTGAAATTTTGACATGTCTTGGGCTGCCTAGAATCTTTGGAAAGTAAACTTAACAACCCTTTTCAAACTTTCCGATCACTGAAGTCATTCTTGTTTCAATTTACTTAATTTGCTATTGATGGTTCCAAAATATTCCTTGGTCAATCGCAGCAAATCTATATAAAGTATAATATTTAATGTACGTTGAAGGCTAATGACAGTTGCATGTGCATGTGTGATGGTATTTTGTTCATGCATACAATATAAACAATGAAAACATAACATTTCTTCAAGAAATAGATTGAAAATCTGAGTTTGTAAAAATTGCATTATATCCTGTCTATCATGGTTGCGCAACCAGGATAGAATAGAAAAAGACACAAAACAGTAGCATTTAAACAGACTAAAATCATTAAAAGAGTATATATTGTTGAAATAAAGCAAAAGTAGACATTTGGAATATTCAACTGCTGAATTGTTTCGCAGACGAAGAACACTTTATTATTATCCTATTTTTTTAATTTTAAAGGGAGACAATATGCCATTTTCATAAAAAGTGAAAGATCAAATGATTTTTTATGAGAATATAATCATTCATATCTGGCCATTTTGTTGAAGAAAAGTGAATTCACATGATTTCACAACTTCAATAAAAGTGATTAAAACATGGATATAATTCAAATGTCCCCCTTTAAAATCTTTTTACATCCCACCTGTAAATAACTGGATTATATCATCAAAATGTACAACATGTACTACACACGTGTACAATTGTTTAGGTTAATTTATACACTTATTATTTATCTTATTTCAAAATCATGTGCGCCGCCTTTGATGCTTTGCATCAAAATTAATCTTGTAAATATTATTGTGAAAACACTTCTCTCGCCATCTGTCAGAGATAGCATGTATACACCTAGTGACTCGATGAGTCAGTAGTATTTAATTGGCTGTTAAAAGTTCATGACCACAAAGTGGGCTTGGTTTATCAGTTACAGGGAAATTGGAAGTTTCTAGCAGGCAACAAAAAACGTTTTTTGAAAACCATGATTTATATGTTTCAAACAAAAGTCATTTTAAGAGGTATAGAGAATCTTTATTTTCAAAGAAAATGAGTCAATAAAACAAGAGAAAATTAAAATTTTATTTCAATTTCTTAGCTCTTCACTGGCCTGTGTGTAACTGAAAAGTAGACATTTTCTAACTTTCTGTCTCTTTTATACTTTTACCCCGGTGTTTAAATTGTAAATTATGAATTTGAAAAATATGGACTTACATTCAACGCTTTTGACTGGATATATATGGAACGCCTTTACTGCCTCATTATACACAATGTAGCTTGTAGCTGTCTTTCTTCTATTATGTGCTTTAACTATTATATTATTTTATTCTTTTTTTATAGTATGTGCATTCTTGATTATATTATGTTTATTCTTTATTATGTTATGTACACACTTTATTATATTATGTGCCTACTTTATTATGTTATGTGCATTCTTTATTATATTATGTACATTCTTTATTGTATTATGTGCATTCTGTATTATGTAATGCGCATACTTTATTGTAATATGTACATTCTTCATTATATATTCTGTGCATTCTTTATTATATAACGTGTATTCTTTATTATATTATGTGTATTCTTTATTATATTATGTGCCTACTTTATTTTTATGGGCATTCTTTATCATATTATGTGCATTCTTTATCATATTTGTCCTAACTTTCTTCTGTTACGTAGAAACGGAATTTCATTATGTCGACTTAGTTTATTCTGATGACGAGATCATTAAGGGCACAAAATTCCTCCTACACCGGTAAACTAAGGGTTAAATGTGATAGCAATCAGAAGACTATCTTTACAGGATATTAAGCAACTATTAACTTGTAGTGGTACCAGCGTTAAATACATGTGAATCAGTGGATACATATACACCAGTGGGGACATATAGTGTTGTTAGTATTTATAGATTAGTTCCGCCTAATTGATTAAATATGTACTCTCTTTCTCTCTGAAATCTCTTCCATAGATAGCGTTTAGATTACAGATGCAATGTAACAACGCCTATGCTAATACTTATGAGTTTTCAGGATAGTACACAAGCCTGTGACAGAGATTAACATAATTATATTAAATTTATGTAATTGTTTAAAATTGATTTTATTCAAATTGGAATTTTTAATAAATCATTATAGCCTTGCGTAGATTAAAGAGTAGGAAACAAAGAAAAATATGTCTTTAAATTCATATAGGTCATCGAAGTACAATTTTACAGAATCACGCCTTTTCACCAGAAAAAAATATGAACTTTCTTTCCCCGTTCTTCCAATTCATTTGTATGAGAATACATAATCATTTTAATTCAGTAGAAGTTATATAAAAATAAGATTTAAAAAAATATACATTTCATCTAATCTTTCAAGAGGAAAATGCGATCCAATTGTTAAGAAATAAAAAGTTGTACAAATAACACTCGATTACCTAATTTACATTTTAACAAGATTTGAACCTTTCTTAGCTTTTTATTTGCAAAAAATAAAAAAAAAATCCTGAAATTAATGATAGCATAAATTTCAAGTCATTCTATGATAATCTATAATGATATGAATTGTATAAAATTTATATTATTTAAAAACAAAATGGGAACAACATTGACAATTTATAAAAAAAAAACAAAAAACATGCATATGCTATTTTAATAATAATTTGATTTTTATTAGACTATCGTGATTTAGTGTCGCCCTTTCGAAGAAACGGCGATACTTAGGGATCGCTTTGTCCGTTGGTCACGAAAACTTTTTTTCATTTATTTTCAAATGTGTGCCCTTATACAAAAATTTGTAAAAACATGTACAGTACATTCATTTTCAAAGTTTACTTTTTTAATCCATATATTATTTTTTTATAAACAAGTGCTATAAGAAAACAATGTATCAATGACTAGACTGTATAAGGGATAAGAATAGAAATAGTAGAGAGAGATATGGGGGAACAAAGATTGGGTCTGAACATCATGGATATATATATTTATTTGGAAGCTTTTTTCTGAATGTATTTAATTATCTAAGAATGACCATTTTTGTTCATGTTGATTAACTTTGCTTTTTCTGAGTGCTATTTGATATTCAATATTTTTCGTAACTTTTAGAAAATGGTAAAAATGTGTAAATGTAGGAATAACTTTTTCCAGTTTGCATTTGTATATATAATACTTGCCTAAGATAAGGATGAAATTTAAAGTGTTGCTTATTCCTTGCGTATGCATTATCCCAAAACATATCAATCTAAAGGATAATTCAATATCTATATTTTTACTTTAAAAAAAGTTTTGTACATCTGTTCACAAAACATTGACTAAAATTACATTGCCAGAATAAATGAATTATTGTTTCGCTACACATACTACAAAATTCACATAACGTAGAACTCGCAAGTTTACAGTTATATAAATACTTATTTGTAGGAAGGGTGCTCATTCAATATTTATACTGATAAAAATCTTAATTTAGAATCAATAGTACAAATGAAAGGAATTTTGTAAATCACATTCCAAGTAAGGCCTGTAAACTGATTGTTCCACTTTTGCTGTGCCTTGTTTCCAGGTGATGCGCCATTATAATAATTTTCTAGAAATTTCTTATACAGGAATTTATTATTCCGTTCTTGCTCCAATATTTTATTAATCAATAATAGTTTTTCTTCTACCTCGTTTACGTTTATTTGTTTAAGTATCCATACGGGATACTTGATACAATACTGTTCTAATCTAAAAAAATATTATCTGATATATTATATAGCTGTTTTAATTTGCTAAAATTATAAAACATGTCGGAAATCATAAATATGTTCTATATATTTAATACCTCTGTAACGAACACTGTTCTTTTATTCACTTTTATGTATGAAATATTCCGAATTATTCTTTTTGGTATGTCACGAAAACTTAACGTTGGCTATAACTTTGCCATTTCTTAACATTTCCTCATCAAACTTTCAAATTGTATTGCTTACAACAACAGGATCGTGCAGATGGCAAAATCTTCAGATCAAGGTCACACTTGACGGAGTTATGCCCCTTTTTGTACTTGGATTTTGTCACGAAAACTTAACGTTGGCAATAACTTTGCCATTTCTTAACATTTCCTTCATCAAACTTTCAAATTGTAATGCTTACAACAACAGGGTCGTAAAGATGCCAAAATCTTCAGGTCAAGGTGACATTTGACAGAATTATGCCCATTTTTGTATTTGGATTTTGTCACGAAAACTTAACGTTAGAAATAACTTTGCCATTTCTTAACATTTCCTCATCAAACTCTCAAATTGTATTGCTTACAACAACAGGGTCGTAAAGATGCCAAAATCTTCAGGTCAAGCTGACATTTGACAGAGTTATGCCCCTTTTTGTATTTGGATTTTTTCACGAAAACTTAACGTTGGAAATAACTTTGCCATTTCTTAACATTTCCTCATCAAACTTTCAAACTATATTGCTTACAACGACCCGATCGTGATGATGTCAAACTCTTTAGTTCAAGGATCACATGTGTCAGAGTTATGCTCCTTTTTGTACTTGTTTATTGTCACGAAAACTTAACATTGGCTATAAATATGCCATTTCTTAAAGTTTCTTCATCAAACTTTCCAATTGTAATACTTACAATTGTATGGCTTACGACAACACCATTTCACAAGGGCAGGTAACCCTCAAATTTATTTTTTGCAAACTTATGCCCCTTTTTCAACTTAAAATTTCTTGGTTAACTTTTTTGGTTATGTCCATTTCCCAAAAAGTGTAAAATATATTCCATTCAAACTTGGAATACTTGATCACCAGCAAGACCACTGCAAATATTGTAAGTACCTATGTCCCTGGGGTCAAAGTTAGCCCTACCCACAGGGGTCACTTGATTTTGTTTATACTTATATATAGGAAAAAAACTTCTTAAGCCTTGGAATAAAATATTAACTGACATGAGATGGGTAAGTACTTCCCCCTCTCCTCCCCCACCTCTGCATGGGGACCCCCTTACCCCAACCCCACTCCCGCGTCACCCCACCCCCTATTCTTTTTGTTTTCATTATTTTCTTTAAATATATAGGTACTTGACTATCCCCCTACCCCGTATGGGGACCCCCGTCCCCTAAAAAATTAATATATATATATGTAGGCATGAAGTAACTTGAGTCCTTCGCCCCCCCCCCCCCCCCCCAAAAAAAAAAAAAAAAAGAGTTCTTTTTTCTCCTTTATTGGAAAAAAACTTCTTAAGCTTTACATAATGAAAGAAAGTTAAGGCAAGCTATGATAAAGAATGCACATGATATAATAAAGAATGCATAAAATATAGATAAAGAATGCAGATAAAATGATAAAGGATGGGCATAATATAAATGATTGTGTACATAATATAATGGAAAACACAATATAATAAAGAATGCACAAAATTTAATAGTATGCACATAACATACTAAAAAATGCACATAATATATAAAAAAATTACATATAATATTATAAAGTATGCACATAATCTAATGAAGAGTGCACATCATAATATATAATTTTATTCACAACATGTAATAAAGAATGCACAAAATATAATAGAGAATGCACATAATATAATAAAGTTTGCACAAAATATAATAAATTAAGCGCATTATATAATAAAGAATGCACATAATAAAATAAAGAATGCACATAATGTAATAAAATAGACACTAAGCATATAACAGAATGCACGTAATATAATAAGGAAAGAACATAACATCATAAAGTAGGCACATAACATTATAAAGTAGGCACATAAAATAATAAAGTAGGCACATAATATAATAAAGTAGGTTCATATAATAATAAAGTATGCATATTATATAATTATGAATGCACATAATATAATTAAAATGCACATAATACAATAAAATAAGCACATAATATATTAAAATAGGCACATAAAATAATGGTTAATGCACATAATGTAAGAAAGACAGGTATAATGAGGCAGTAAAGGCGTTCCATAGTATATACACATTTATTGTACTGGCTAGACTACATTAAATTGTACAGGACTAAAACTGCTTTGATTTATCATGGCGAAATTGCAACCTCCAGAAAACTTTGACTTTTCAAATCCTAATAAATGGGCTGATTGGAAACAGTGATTTTCCTTCTAAGGAACGGCATCAAAGCTTCACAAAGAAGACGAAGAAAGACAAGTAGTGATATTTATGTATACAATGGGAAGAAAAACAGACAATTTATTATTTTTTTTTTATTTATCAGAGAGTGATGCAAAAAAAATATGACACAGTGTTAAATAAATATAACGAACATTTTAATTCCAAGGAAAACATCATTCACGAACGGGCAAAATTTCATAAGAGAAACCAAATGCCAGGTGAAACGGTAGAAACATTCATAAGACTTTTATATGAGTTAGCGGACAGCTGTGAATTTGTACGAGATATAAAAAGCGAGCAAATTAGTGATCGAATTGTAGTCGGATTTTTGGACAAAAATCTGTCGGAAAAACTACAGCTAGAACAAGACCTTAATCTCGAAAAATGCGTTACAATGGCGAGAAACAGTGAAATTGTAAAAGGTTAATTCGGGTGCAACACGAACGTGACGTAGCCGTTACAGACGAAGTTCGCGGAGGGCGAAATCAAAACGCAGTTCGAAACCAAAATCACACGTTTCTAAACAACCGATATATATATATATATCTTCTTATCTGAAACCACAGAGGTTAGAGCTTAGAAATTTGCATGAAAAATTAACATTGCCTAGTGGACTTCTAAATTATAGTTCTACGGTCAAAACTGGTTCCAACCCGTGGAGGCATGGGTTTTCTTTATATGTATAAAGTAAAAACATAAAAAAATATTCTCCTCTAAACCTGCAAAGGCTAGAGCTTAGATAGTTGGCATGAAACATTGTCTAGTTGACCTCTACCAAGTTTGTTCAAATTATAGCCCTGGGGTCAAATAAACCCCATCCCGGGGGTCGTGACCCACTGACCTACGTTTTTGTACTTAAGGCTATAGCTATGAAATTTGGACTAGTTCCACATTTGCAGATGCAAAATTTAACTTTGATATCGATTTTAATCCAGTTATATATATTTTTGTATGTAGAGTTACAGCTATAAAATTTGTACCCTATGAATAGTTTCAGATGTAGAAATGAACTTTGACATTAAGTGACCTAGATTTTGACCTAGTGACCTACCTTTTGTAAATAGAGCTACAGCTATGAAATTAGGACTATTTGCACAGTTTCAGATGCAGTATTGAACTTTGACCTAGAATTTGACCTAGTGACCTACATTTTTGTATTGAGATTTACAGCTATGAAATTTGGACCGTATGCATAGTTTCCGATGCAGATTTGAATTTTGATATCAGTTGACCTATTAATTTACCCAGTGCCAAGTTTCGAAACCTCCAAAATCCTTTTTCACCATCTTTAACGTGGTTTGGTGTAGATTTTTCGTGCCTTGCTATGGTGGATAGGAAAAGTATGCCAAGGTATGAATCAGTTTCTCTACGTATTTCTTTTCTATACTTGAAGACACATTCATGCAAGCGGTTGTTATTGAAGGCAAAATGGTATTCCTTTTTAATGAATGCGTCTGCTTTGTAAACTTTCTTGTACTCACAGAGAAAACAAGTTTTAAATAAAAAAACCGAAAAAGCCCGATGCATTTTCAGAAAGTCAGACCTTTCAGGATTGCTTTATTTGATTATTATAGACGCTTTCATTTATCAGGAACATTTTAAGATAGATTTAATGTTATTCTAATCATATTGGGCGGAAAACTATCATTTTGATGAAATCTGATAAAAAAGTAAATGCTTTCGGTTTAGAAGTTTCACGGTGTAGACACTGATAAGGTAGAGACTTTCCGTGCAAATATTACTAAAAAATGGTGAGGTATAAAGGTGATGTTTGCGCAAGGTGTATACACGTATTTTTATAAGATATAGAGTCGTTAAAATGGAAATGATAAATGGGAAACGCACTTATCATATCGCTTTAATTTCTATGAGAATATTGTTTCAGAGATTTATATAATAGACCTAGCTCCTTGATAGTTTTAATGCATCTAAATTTATATAACAGTACAAACACAAAAAACCTGAACATTTTCCATGAATTTATATTAGCAGGAAGGTTGTTCACATAATATTACAATAATAATGATTCAAAATGTAATCTGGTAAAGTTACTTCCCTGTTTTTAATATAAACCATTTGTTTAATTAACTAGTAACCAAGGCCACCTTTGAAAAGGTCTTTGTTTCACCTCTCCCGACTCTAGTCTGTAGAAAGGGATAGGTAGGTAGCCAAATTATTTCCCCCCTACTAATTACATATAATGACATGTATATAAAATTTTGTACAAGCTTTATTGTTTCTCCTTCTATCATTTTAAGGAGACTGCTAAAGATACATTGAATGAAAACTGTATACATGTAACATAATTTATTTAAACTTTGCATGATCTTAGAATATTAGAGAAACATTTTGATCTAAAAATGGGGGGTCGCTCATTTTCGACTTATTTACCCTTGAATCTGAAAATTTTGCTTATTTTAAGGGCTGACTAGAGCTACATTAAAGGTGAATCATACCCCACCCGCTATCTTAACTATGTGAAATAATAATGGTTTGATGTTTTTGTTTGTTTGGTTGGTTTGTTGCTTTTACGGCGCACCAACACAGTTTAGGTCATATGGCGCCGAAGCAGGAAAGATGATTTTGGATAACCTCGAGTGTCACAAACTTCAAAGCAACACCAGGGGAAAAACCACCTCACCTGTTGGAGCTAAGAGATGCCTCTTACGATCACGCAGGGATAAACGGTGGATGCAATTCTGATGCCTCAACCCTTAAAGGTAACCCCTCAGCCACAAGGGGCTATGTGTCATCTGTGTACCAGAAATTATAACAATTATTTGCCTTTCTAAAGAGTAATCACCCAGAAGCCATGTTTTTTTGTAAACAAGAGCTATCAGTGATCACATGTGTCGGCTGATGGCCAAAACGCCTTTTTTATTCAAGGGCCATATCTCAGCCAAAAATTCATTCAACCGAAAAACCTGTTAAATATGCGCAAGTACTTGAGGTACCGATCAATCCTGTAACATTTCATTCAAATTGCATTAGTGGTATAAAAGAAGTAGTCCGGACAAACTTTAAAAAAGGCCTAAATGATAAAAATCATTGTACTCGAAAATGCCAACGATATGTTCATCTAGACTTGGTACTGATCGTTCCTGTAAAGTTTGGATGAAATTGCACAAGTATTTTTTGAGGAAAAGTCCGGACAATTTTTGTGACGGACGGACAGACAGACAGATGGACAGACAGACGACGGAGAAATGATTCCTATCTGTCGCAGCTACATTGTAGCATGTCACAGCTACTGTAAAGCAGGCGACACAAAAATCATTAACTGGCCAAAACGCCTGTTTTATTCAAGTGCCATAACTCAGCAAAAAATCACTCAACCGGTAAACCAGTTAAATATGCACAGTACTCGAGGTACAAATAAGTTCTGTAATATTTCATTCAAATTGCATTATTAGTATAAGAGAAGTAGTGGTGACAAACTTTGAAAATAAAAATCATTAAAGGCCCATAACTCTGACAAAAATCATGAACTGGAAAATCCCGACGATATGCACAACTAGACATGGTTCTGATCATTCATGTAAAGTTTGAATGAAATTGCACCAATAGTTTTGAGGAGTAGTCCGGACAAGTTTTGTGACGGACGGACAGACGGACGGACAGACAGACAGACGAGGGAGAAGTGATCCCTATATGTCGCCGCTACACAAAAGAAAAGAGAAAAGTTGGCATAACTTTGTAAAAATAAAAGTCGTCTGAAGCCGAAACTGTCTCTCTCTCGACCTGTCTTTTATGATATGACACCTGTGTACAAAATATGTTTACTATCCATTGCCTCATCTCATTCTTGATTCTAGTTATTGACCGGCAACCAATTTTAGCTCGACTATTCAAAGAATATGGATAGCTTTTCTACTCACCCGGTCGTCGGTCTCACACTTTGTAAAGTTATTTCGTGCATCTCCAAAACTACTGAAGGGAATGCATTGAAACTCCTCATACTTGTTCTCTGTGATTATCTAATATGATGAGCAGGTCCCTTAACTCTTATTTACATGTTTACATAATAATGCCCCTTTTCTGACTTAGAAATTTTTGGTTAAGTTTTTGCGTGCAAGTTGGTATATCCAAAACTACTGAAGGGAATGCATTGAATCTTCGCACACTTGATCTCTGTGATTATCTTACATAATGGGCACAGGCCACATAACTCTGATTTACCTTTTTACATAATAATGCCCCTTTTCTGACTTAGAAATTCTTGTTTAAGTTTTTGCATGCAATTTGGTATCTCCCAAACTACTGAAGAGAATGGGTTTAAACTTCACACACTTATCATAATATGAGGTCACTATCGAAGGCCCATATCTCTAGCATGGATTTTGACAGAATTACGGCCCTTTTTGAACATAGAAAATTCTTGGTTAAAGTTTTGCCTGCAACACTAATCTTCAAAATACTGAAGGTATTCACTTGAAACTTAATGCAAGTCTTTGGGATCATAATTGGAGGTCATTATCCAAGGCTTATAATTCTTAAATGAATTTTGACTGAATTCAGGGGGTAGAAAGTAATTTGGTACGATAAAATTTTAATCGAGGCAAAATCGTTCGGTGCACTATAATGGCGGATATTTACAATAAAAACAATCATCCAGATGGATATTTTTTATATTTCAGCGACAATTGACAGTTTTTATGTAATTCATGTTGTGCATCATGTGAAGGTTAGATTATAATGAATTTCTTTAAAATCTACGGAGAACAGGTATCCAAATTAAAAAGTTATTGAAGGTTTATTGAAGGAAAAGTGACAGTTGTTTATGTTCCGTCGGAGACAAAATCGTTGATTTTGAACCGATATTGTTAATGTGTAATGTCTTATAAATTTGCATGCATACCTTTATATCATACTGGAACTAGATGACATACCTTTGGGGTAAGAAACTCACACGGGAAACTCCATCACCTAAAATTTCTTGTGTACGAATAGGTGACGGTGCGATAAATTATCTGTAAGCTCTAAAAGGTTCGCAGGATCGTCAATTAGTACTCAAGTATTTCGATTGTGGCCATCTTAAAAAGCCTGAAAAACTAAAGACAACACAACCGTACTATCATACGGAATACCATTAGGGCCATCGTGGTTAGACGTTAAAATCCAGAGGGCGACAATGCGAAAGTGCGATAATGCAATGGTGACAGTGCGATAATACGATGGCGACAGTGCAATAATGCGATAGCGACAGTGCGATAATGCGATAATGCGATGACGACAATGCGATAATGCGATGGCGACAATGCGATAACGCGATAGTGCGATGGCGACAATGCGATAGTCATATCGTACTGTCGCCATCTCACTATCGCATTGTCGCCATCGCACTATCGCGTTATCGCATTATCGTACTGTCGTCATCGCATTATCGCACTGTCGCCATCGCATTATCGCCCTGTCGCCATCGCACTATCGCATTGTCGAATATCGCCGTCCGGTACACATGCGCACATCGTTTTTTTGTATGTAGTTGGACCCACTATTAAAAAGAATCGGCTTTTATTATAACTGTAACCTCTTTCAAAGTATATCTTTATAAAGCCATCCATTTTATGTTTCTTCAATTGTTTTTGTTTCGTAAAAATCGTTTGTGTACATACAAAAAAAACGATGTGCGCTTGTGTACCGGAAGGCGATAGCCGACAATGCGATAGTGCAATAACGCGACAATGCGATAGTGCGATAACACGACAATGCGATAGTGCGATGGCGACAGTGCGATAATGCGATGGCGACAATGCGATAGTGCGATCGCGACAGTGCGATAATGCGATGGCGACAGTGCGATAATGCGATGACGACAGTACGATAATGCGAAAACGCGATAGTGCGATGGCGACAATGTGATAGTACGATGGCGACAATGCGATGATGCGATGACGACAGTACGATATGACTATCGCATTGCCATCGCACTATCGCGTTATCGCATTGTCGCCATCGCATTATAGCATTGTCGCCATCGCATTATCGCACTGTCGCCATCGCATTATCGCACTATCGCTTTGTCGCCCTCTGGATTATAACGTCTAACCACGATGGCCCTAACGGTATTCCGTACTATCATTATGTGGTACTTTCTTCTCCGGGTGCTTTTCTTACTTACTCTTCAGTGAAGTTTTTCCTGATTATTATCCCCAGCCGAAGGACGAGTGGTATTTGCGCCGGCGTCCGTCCGTACATTTTTCTCCCATTGCAATAATTCTAAGGAGCTATATTTTAGTAAATTTTATGCCATATTCTGCATTGATCAACTAGTCAGTTAGCGGATAGTTATTGCCAACAATCTTAGAAAATCTGCATGTTCTTTCGCCCAAAGCCGTCTGTTATTTACCAATACCATCTCATAAAACTTGAATGAAAAACGCGGTGCATTGTCAGATACTCACGGCATCTTATATATTATCGCTCCATTGTATGTTGGAAGACTAAAGGATTTGTTGGACCTGGTTATCCGACAGTGAAGGCGGTTTTGCATGAGCAACTTTTGTCATGATCATCATGCAGACCTTAAGTTATTACCTTCATTTTCTACATCCCACTTATTTGATTTGTCAGTCTGTCTGCAACATGAGCCATATACTACATAAAGATTGGCATACTGCAGTGATTCACATACTAGTTTTCCCCAGGATAGCCTTGATGAGTTATTGTCCTTTAATTGTTTAGAAATCAAGTTTGATAAAAAGCTTAATACTAACAGATAAAATACATTGTATAGTGAAACTTAACATTATCAATTCGATGCAAATCGTTTTGAAATTTCGAAGAGAAGACAACTCGTTATTTTGAAAGGAAATAATAATGTTGAAATTTACTCCTCTACCATCAATAGTTATAACACATAATGAAAATTATTGAGTATTGAATGTTTGATAGTGTCTTTGTACCGGAACGGTGTAAACTTTAGCAATACTGCTACTAATTTTTACGCTTTGCAGAAATTACCTTCTCCGCCTTACTTAACGGAAAATTAAATCAAGTCTTTTCCCGCATCTCTTTGAGATAGCGAGTAAGTTATGGCCTATTTTTGTATTATGTGATTGTTATAGTATATTTTCTCTCTTTTTCCATATAAAGATCACGATTGATAAGCATGTAGAGTCCGTTGTGTGTGTAAAATCATAGGCGCGTTTTTGCCGTGCTAGCCGTTCCCGTTCCGTACGGTTAGGTTAACCACCACTATTTTCATTTGGGTAATATGCCACGAAATCATTGTGTGAAAGAAAAGATAGTTAAATAGATTTATGTTTCAACTGTTGATTTGTGACAATTTAAGTAATTTTTATACCAGTTGAGTGTTGTGTTGGGCTATTTTGTAATAATGCTTGATTAATGAAGGTGTCATGCCCTTTTTGTCTGAGACTAGAACCTTTTGAGATATTTGCAGTATTATTCACTGTATTGCTTTAAAACCTTTTGATATGTTAAGGTTGTAACAATTATAATTGTTTGTTTACAGAGATGAATGTTAAGACAGGAAGCATACTGTCCAGTCATTTCAAGCCAAGTTAGACAGTGCATGACGTAGGTCATTTTTCATATGTAAAACATCTATGTTACTTACTACATTTTTGGACCATATATTTTGCTTAAGTACTTGTATAGTTTTATAGACTATATTGGTTGTTAGTAGAAAGATTCAATTCATACTTTAACTTTCTAGTCAGTTGATAAAACATTATTATTTTTTATGAAGCTTTATTGAATAATTTTTAAGTACATCTTTTCTGGTCAACTAGTTGTAATTTTGTCTCAACATTTCAGAATGATAAATAACTCAAGACTTATTTACTTAATATGTATTTCTTGTTTGTTCCAGTTCTTACGAAATAAATCCATAAAGCAACTTGGGTCGTTTCGTTATCTATCTGTCAGCTAAGGACAGAACAGTCTTTTTGTGGTCAGAAACGGATATCGTCACATTTCTCAAGTGCATTTAGTATCGATTCCATCTGGGTTTTTTTATTTTATTTTATTTTTAGACACGTGCACTTGGTAATCATTAATTTCAAAGGACTAAAGGTCTTTAAATGAATGTTCAACAGTGAGATGAAGTACGTGGCTACATACATTTAATGGCTGTCACGTAAGGACTTAAGACAAAAGCAGCTTATAGCCTGTTTTGATACCAATTACCTGTGAATATTTATCACCAGAGACGTCAGTTTTGACATAATTGAAGTGATTACGCGGATAGTCTTTGTTTCAGAAATTTTATTTACATGGTCTATACATATGGCCCCAACAAATTTAAAAGACTGCAATCTGGTTAAAAATAAATAAAATTACGTTCTGATGTTAAGTGTTCCCATTATGTATCCATACAGGCAAGTTCCTTCATTAATGTTGACGTACAATCCCTAGAGGTCCGGGATATCCTTAGATTATTTTTATAAACAGACTCACAGAGGAGTTCCTTAACAGGCAAGGTGTAAAAAACCCTATATATAATCCTCCAACTTCCTAGGTTTAGTACTACCTTGGAAAAGTGACACTGAAAATTGGAGAAAGCATAAATCGAACTTGCTCCCCTGTTTGAAGTCCAACGGTTTACAACGGACCACCATTCCAACGGTAATTCGTCTCTCAACTCTGGTTCAGAGCAAATCATGTTAGATAAGTAGTCAGCCGCTTGTGGAGAAACTGGTCATTACAGGTTAGATATGCAGGAACACTGGTCTGTGGACTGACTGTCGAGATCACCTGCACAATATGCCCGATAAGAGAGAGACAGAGAGAGAGAGACAGACAGACAGAGAGACAGAGAGAAAAGGAGAGAGAGAAAGAGAGAGAGATGATGATGATGCTGAAATCGACAATAATCCTTAACAAACCAATCCGAACCAAAACGGTTATATGCGCGGGTCAAATTTTATGCGTACAGTCATTAAAATTATGAAACCAAATATCATACGTAGGAAAGTTCTGATGCTCAGCCACTAGTGTACAAGACTTGTTCGCTTGAATCCAGTAATATATCCAATTAGACACATTTCAATTTTTAAAATGGAGGAAGAAATGTAAAAAGAATGTGAAAAAGTTAACGTTTTTAAAGACATCTGAAAAAGCTGTCAACATTCGTAACTGTTGACACATTCAATAACTTTCCCATCTTTTTTAATTTCTTGTTTTGATTTATATAATCAGACGCAGGGATACGTGCTTCACCGACAGCATATGATGTTTCGAACGCACAGTAGCATAAAATGTAGAATATTAAGACAAAAACTATCATTTACCTAATTTCGCTTTCATTTCATTCGACATTTTAGTGCATCGAACCTTTCTGCCTCGCTTAAAATTTTATTAAACCAAATGAAATCTACCCCCTGTGAATTATGGCCCTTTTTGAACTTAAAAAAGGTTGTTAAAGTTTTGCCTGCAACATCAATCTTCAAAACTAAAAAATCTTGGTTAAAGTTTTGCCTGCAACATCAATCTTCAAAACTACTGAAGGTATTCACTTGAAACTTAATACAACATTTCGGTATCATAACAGGATGTCACTTTCCAAGGCTCATAATTCTTAAATGAATTCTGAGTGAATTATTGCCCTTTTTGAACTGAAGTTTTGCATGCAACATCAGTCTTCAAAACAAATGACGAAACACTTACTACATCAACTCATCACCTGACTTCTTGTTATCATTAGTTAATTCTCATCTAACTTTTTCTTAATATTCGTTTTTTTTCTTTTTTTCAGATCTATTAAATTAGTAAGCACCGATCTATCGTCAAAATGTAATTAAGGAGAAGAATTTTATAAGACAATGTCTTTCGTTTTTATCCTTTTCATTATGAATATTTGTTTGCTGGGTTTTGTATATATTGTAAAATATAATTTGTAAATATTCTGAGAATAAAATATGTTTAAACTAAATGACGGTATACACTTAAAAGTTAATACAAGTCTTCGGGATCATAACCAAAGGTCACTATCCAACACCCATAATTCTGACATGGATTTTGACTGCATTATGGTCCTTTTTGAACTTTTGAAAACTTTGTCGTTTCTTTAATGTAACTTCATCTTTTTTACATTATCCAGGCTCTTGTTTTACTATCAAGCACCAAGAGTAGTCGAGCGCGCTGTCCTACTTCAAGTAACAGTGATCTTGATCTTGACCCTAGGTGCCCCCAAAAGCAACCCCAAGCGAGGTCGCCACATAAGCTTGCTATATACTATATAAGTTTGATTGCCATATGTCATTCCTAACTCTGCTTATCGTACGGAAACCATTTTTCTATTTTTAATAACAGTGACTTTACCTTGACCCTAGGGAGCTAAAGAGCAATCCCAACCGAGGTTTTACACATAAGCTTGATATTTTCTAAGTTTGATTACAATATCTAATTTGTAACTATATCTATTGTACTGAAACCATTTTTCCTTTTTGAGTAATAGTGACCTTGACCCTAGGGGGGCAAAACTAATCACAAGCGTGGTCTCTATATTAGCTTGCTATATACCATGTTTGATTACAATATCTTATTCCTAACACTAGTTGTTCTCCGGAAACCATTTTTCTATTTTTAGTAAAAATGACCTTGACCTTGATCCTAGTGCAATCAAGAGCAATCAATCCTAAGCGAGGTCTTCACATAAGCTTGCTATATGTCAAGTTTGATGACAGTATCTTATTCCTATCTCTAGTTATCATCCGGAAACCATAAAACCGACAGACCGATCAACCGACAAGCTCACTTCTATATACCCTCCCCCCCCCCCCCCCAAGGCACACACAAAAAAATAACAATCAAGGTTAGCAAGGCCTTATTTTTTACATAGAGACATGTAGGCAGAATGAAAACTGTATAATAGAATTAGATTTAGACTTTGCATGATCTAAGAAAATGATATCAAAAAAAAATTTGAAGTGAGAAACAAATTAAGATCACAAAGCTTGTTTTCGAGATGTTTGTGCTTGTATTTGTGTTTTGTGCTTCTGGTGTACTAGTAATCTGATATGTTCTCTCTCTCTCTCTCTCTCTCTCTCTCTCTGACCTTTTTACATAACAATTCATATACTCGCCTCTTTGAAAGGAGTTGAATAGAATGCTTTGAGATGGAAACTTGTTCTTATATTTATGCGAAAGTTGTTATAATAAAACATATGCATCATCAATGGTATGATGACCATTCAGACAATAGTACATGGTATGAGAAGTAAAATATGGACTAACATTAAATTTTAGAAAAATACTAAACGAAACAGGATTTACGTTAAATTGTGAATATGAAAAGTTGGACAGAAAAAGAATCACTATCTAATTGTCTGAGCTGGCGAAATAAATTAGGATGCTTCCGTTTGACGGTTTCAAGGGTTTGTATTTCGTACAATTTTAATTAGATTATATTGAGATTCTTTATAGCAGGCCTTCCGAATAAACATCTGTTTATGTCTTTTACAACCTATATATTTTCTTGTAAAAACTTTCCATTACGTGAGAGAGTCTGAGAAAATGAACCTATAACTATCTTTTTTTTGTTTCCCGACCATAAAACGGTCTTACTCAATTTTGGTTTGCCTAAAGAATCATAAAGACTTGTACTTTTATATATGCCATAGTAGTTATAATAAAACATATGCATAATACATGGTATTATGTTAATAATTAACCATCGGTCATTCAGACAATAGTAAAATGCTATTACAGGTCATTTCAAGGGCAGATAGGTTATACATAAGTCTGACAAACCTTATTTTTACTATTGTTTTATCCATGGTCACATTACATTATATCACCAAACTTTCATTACACGTGTGTTCCATTTTTCAGTTGAAGTAAAGCGACTGAGATTTCTTTATAAACAAATTAGCTAATTTTAAAGAAAATTGGCATAGGTTTCAGCTATCAAAAAAAAATCAAATTTCTCTGTCCAAATTCTTGATATTTAGCAAAATCACTCAAAACGAACTCAGCTACATAAAAAGCAGGCTAAAAATGTTAAGCCTTGCTAACATTGATGGTGAATTACTACTCCTAACATAAGCAAAATTTCCAGATTCAAAAGCAGATTACTCGAAAATGAACTTGGCGACCTCCAAGTTATATTCTAAGATCATGCAAAGTTTAAATAATTTGTTTACATGTATACAGTTTTTATGCTGCCAGCTGCCTATATGGCTACATGAAATTGTAGCAAACGTCTTTAATAGAAGGAAAAAATAAATACAGCTTGTGCAAAATTTCATTGTTCAGGCCTAAAGATGCTCCGACACGTACATTCAGGCCTAAAGATTCTCCGACACGTACATTCAGGCCTAAAGATTCTCCGACACGTACATTCAGGCCTAAAGATTCTTCGACACGTACATTCAGGCCTAAAGATTCTCCGACACGTACATGTACATTTTATTATTCAGGCCTAAAGATTCTCCGACACGTACGTTTTATTATACCCCCCGCTTCGAAGAAGTGGGGGGTATACTGTTTTACCCTTGTCCGTGTGTCCGTCCGTCCATCCGTCCGTCCGTCCGTAACAAATTTCCGTTGCCGTTTTCTCAGCAACTATAACATGGAGAAGCCTGATATTTCACATATTGCTATTCCCTAAAGTCCCATATGGTGAAAAGCGATTTTATGCTCCTTGCTCATCTACTTCCTGTTTACCGAATATTTTTAGATTTTGCATATAGAGGTGCATTACATCAACCAAACGACATCTTTATTTTCCGTCGCAGTTTTCTAAGCAACTAGAGCATGCAGCCGCCTGATATTTTGCATATTGCTTTATCCTATAGTCCCATATGGTGTAAAGCGATTTTATGCTCCTTGCTCATCTACTTCCTGTTTACCGAATACTTAGATTTGTACACATAGTTGACATACATTCACAATTTCCGTCACAGTTTTCTCAGCAACTATAAGATGCAGCAGCCTGATATTTTGCATATTGCTTTATCCTATAGTTCCATATGGTGTAAAGCGATTTTATGCTCCTTGCTCATCTACTTCCTGTTTACCGAATACTTAGATTTGTACACATAGTTGACATACATTCACAATTTCCGTCACAGTTTTCTCAGCAACTATAAGATGCAGCAGCCTGATATTTTGCATATTGCTTTATCCTATAGTCCCATATGGTTAAAAGCGATTTTATGCTCCTTGCTCATCTACTTCCTGTTTAACGAATACTTAGATTTTTACACATAGTTGACATACATTCACAATTTCCGTCACAGTTTTCTCAGCAACTATAAGATGCAGCAGCCTGATATTTTGCATATTGCTTTATCCTATATTCTCATATGGTATAAAGCGATTATATGCTCCTTGCTCATCTACTTCCTGTTTACCGAATACTTAGAAGTTACCAACACACAGGAAAGGAGGTTCACTTGATCGTGTTTTTGTGAATAAAGACTTCGATAAATCAGAAATCACAGATGTAATACCTGTTCATTATTCTGACCATTTTCATATCCATCTAGCTGTGCCTTGGATGAAGTTGTATTAAGTTCAGGTAAATACTCGGAAAAATTTGACACTCTTTATACATATGACAAATGCAAATTACATTATGAAAGTCAAATTTCTGATAGCGGGGGCATCACTAGTGAGCATTAGCTCACAAATTTACTTGTTGTTCATGCCTAAAGATTCTCCGACACGTACGTTTTATTGTTCAGGCCTAAAGGTTTTCCGATACGTACATTTTATTGTTCAGGCCTAAAGATTCACCGACACATACGTTTTATTGTTCAGGCCTAAAGATTCTCCGACATGTACGTGTTATTGTTCAGGCCTAAAGATTCTCCGACACGTACATTTTATTGTTCAGGCCTAAAGATTCTCCGACACGAACGTTTTATTGTTCAGGCCTTTAGATTTTCCGACACGTACGTTTTATTGTTCAGGCCTAAAGATTCTCCGATATGTACATTTTATTGTTCAGGCCTAAAGATTCTCCGACACGTACATTTTATTGTTCAGGCATAAGATTCTCCGACACGTACATTTTATTGTTCAGGCCTAAAGATTCTCCGACACGTACATTTTATTGTTCAGGCCTAAAGATTCTCCGACACGTACATTTTATTGTTCCGGCCTAAAGATTCTCCGACACGTACATTTTATTGTTCAGGCCTAAAGATTCTCCGACACGTTTGTTTTATTGTTCAGGCCTAAAGATTCTCCGACACGTACATTTTATTGTTCAGGCCTTAAGATTCTCCGACACGTACATTTTATTGTTCAGGCCTAAAGATTCTCCAACACGTACATTTTATTGTTCAGGCCTGAAGATTCTCCGACACGTACATTTTATTGTTCAGGCCTAAAGATTCTCCGACACGTACGTTTTATTGTTCAGGCCTAAAGATTCTCCGACACGTACATTTTATTGTTCAGGCCTAAAGATTCTCCGACTTGTACATTTTATTGTTCAGGCCTAAAGATTCTCCGACACGTACATTTTATTGTTCAGGCATAAGATTCTCCGACACGAACATTTTATTGTTCAGGCCTAAAGATTCTCCGACTTGTACATTTTATTGTTCAGGCCTAAAGATTCTCCGACATGTACATTTTATTGTTTAGGCCTCAAGATTCTCCGACACGTACATTTCATTGTTCAGGCCTAAAAATTCTCCGACGCGTACATTTCATTGTTCAGGCCTAAAGATTCTCCGACACGTACATTTCATTGTTCAGGCCTAAAGATTCTCCGACACGTACGTTTCATTATATGTATTAAGCAGGGAAAAAATCATTTTGGCTACCTATCTACCCATTTCTACAGACTAGAGTCGGGAGAGGTAAAACAAAGACCTTTTCAAAGGTGGCCTTGGTTATTATTTAATCAAACGAATGGTGTATATGTACAGCGAAGTAACTTTACCAGATTTCATTTTGAATAAATGATTATTGTTATAATTTATTATGTGTACAATCATCCTGCTTTTATAAATTTACAGAAAATGTTCAGGTTTTAGTTTGTTTGTATTGTTATATTGATCTAGATGTATTAAAACTATCAAGGAGCTAGATCTATTATATAAATCACTGCTATTAAGTGCGTATCCCATATATCATTTCCATTTAAAAACTCTATATCGTATAAAAAAAAAACACAAAAAAAAAGTGTATACACTTTACCCAGCAATCGCGTATATACCTCACCATCTTTCAGTAATTAAACATTATCAGTGTCTACACCGTGAAACTTCTAAACTGAAAGCATAATATTTTTTCCGCCCAATATGATTAGAATAACATTAAATCTATCTTAAAATGCCCCCGATAAATGAAAGCGTTTGTAATAAGCAAATAAAGCAGTCCTGAAAGGTCCGGCTCTCGGTAGAAAATGCATCGAGCTGTTTGGGTCTTATTTAAAACTAATTTTCTGTGTACGTATAAGAAAGTTCACAAACAAAGCAGACGCATTCATTAAAAGGAAATACAATTTTGCCTTCAATAACAACCGCTTGCATGAATAAATCTTGAAATACGTAGAGAAACTGACTCATACATGGATCAAAGGCACTAAGAATTATGTCTTCGATCGTTTGAATGACTGATTTGGTCGAACTTCAGCCCAAATCTTTGATAAATCCCCACAGAAACTTCTTTACAAGATGGAAAAATTCGGTATCCGTCGTATAAGTTACTACGTAGGCTGAAGTTCGACCAAATCAGCCGTTCTAACGATCGAAGACATAATTATTTTGTCCTGACACCGAGTTCCTAAGACCTGGATATACTTTTCCCATCTGCCATCATGAATGTATATACCACTGTACGGAAAATCTAGGCCACACAAAGTTATAGACAGTGTTTTTGCACTTGTGCCTAACAGATGACCTTTGTAAATTAAGTTAAATCGAAGTATGTATTACATGAAGTTGTAGAAAGTGTATCTATTACTAACTGAAAACGCTAACTCTTTGTTTAAACACAAGCCTCCAGTTGCGGGGTCATCAAATCTGCCAGTCAGTAGAATTCATATTGACGCAAGATTTCACGTCCATTATAAAAACGGAACCAAACATACCAGTTTTTCTTCGCTATTTTGCAGAATGTCGGTCTAATTTTGATCATGTATTACATGTGCTGCAATTGCAACCATATTCCATTCATTTTCCGCTGCTGTTTTTGTTGTGATATATGAACTACAGAATGGACATTGAGCTTGCGTTCGCAAGTTATTGAAACACGTTTGACATATAAAATTTGTACACCGATATGTATTCTTAAAAGAATATCTATTTTTCTTGGAAGCAAATGGAACACATTTCATCCCACAGTTCTTCAAACATGGCTTTTATTTGTCTGGAAAAGAAGGGTTAATATATTATCTTTTCAAATTGATGTTTGAAATAAACATTAAAAAGCAATGTTAATATAGCCTGTTTCTTTAGACGGGTATTAGATAACTTAATAATGGTTGAGAAGCAGTTTTACAAAACAAGAGAGCCCAGGTGGCCCTGAATCGCTCACCTGTCTAAAATTGCTTTTTTAAGAATCTATGGAAAATCAAATGAAGCTAGGGACAAGTTTAATCTTTTGAGTCATGATTTAAAAAAAATATGGAAGAGGAATGAAGAGATTTAAAGCTTTTCCTATAGAAGTCTATATAAGATCAAGTGATCTCCGGGGCGGGGTCAATTTTGACCTTGGAATGATAATATGAAACAACATTGATAGAGATCTATTAGATAATGTTGCACATCATATATCTAAGGTTGTGTCTGACAAGTTGGAGTTTTTCCTTTCCTTTATATGGTGAAAAATCACGTGACACGCCAGTTGAGGGTAATTTTGACCCGAATGCCATTATTTGAATATCTTGGTAGAGGTCAGCTTTATAATAAAAAGATTGTTTAATCTTTTCCTATATAAGTAGATGTCAGTATTTACCATGTAGCAATTTTTTATGGAACTTAACAGCGGTATATTGCCCTTATACAGAACCACAAAATTTATACCTTAAACCTAGAAACTCTAGGATTTATTTGACAAATAATCAAACGAGAGGACCATACTGAACCTAGATCTCTCCCCTGAGATCCATATTGCTATTCATCAAAACAGAAGTACATGAAATTTGGTCAAATTAAGCGTGTCATTTTTTATCTCGGCGGCATGAACTTTTGTAGATGACCACTAGGAAATGCAACATACCAAATATCTAGGCTCTGGGTATTGTATTTTCAAAAAGGAATACTTAGCATTATTGTTTCACACAAAAGGACTTGAATGTGTTTTCCTATATAAGTCTAAATAAACTAAGTGACACTAGGGGCATGGCATGATTTATGAAACTTTTGTAGGGGACCACAAGGTTATAATACATGTCATCCTGGGCTTAATAGTTACTGAGAAGATTTTTAAAGATTTCATTCTAAAGTCTATTTTTAGCTCCTGTGACCTACTTATGCATTAGACTAGGACCATTCATATTACTTTTTCAAAGAGTCACGGTCTAATGATCATTCCAGGGAAGTTTGGTCAAAATCTATCATATGGTTAGAAGGTGATGTTGTTTAACGACAAACGACAGACGACATACATTAAAAACTCACCTCTGAGCACTTTGTGCTCAGGTGAGCTAAAAACAGAAACAATTTTTAAATCATGACACGTCCTCTTTAACCGCTAGGCGGATTTCAATGAAAATGTACAGTGGTTATCCCTTAGTGGTCTATATAAAATAGTAACTTTTTTGTGATCTGCTGCTGATGCTGTACAATATTTCGGCCAGATATAACAGTATTCCTTCATTTTTCAGGCTAGCAATATATGTTCCTCTGTCAGTTTTCATATAGACATATAAGCAGATTGAAAGCTCTTTCATAGAATATATTTGAACCTTGCAGGATCTCAGAATATCTAACAGAAACACTTTAAGCGGAAGAAATTATTTCAAGGGCTTATAACCTTAACAAAACTCTAAAAAAATCAGACCTTGTTTACCTTGATTTTCTGCCCTTGAAATTAGCAAAATATTCAAATTCAAGGGTAGATAACTTAAAAAATACGAGATCGGCGACCTGCTTTTTTTCTTAAAATGTTTCTGTTATCATGCAAAGTTTAAACCCCCATATCCAGTAGGTCCTACACACAATATTTTAGGCTAGCAGCCGACAAAACCGTTATACTACAAGTCAAGAAAAACAAAAGTATCACAGCGGACCGACGAACAGAGCTGCATGCAAATATTCTGAATAAGCTGTTTTGACTTGAGGCAAGTATATCAGTAGTTTGTTAACTTAATTTGTACTATGTGTACACACTTCTAGGAGTAATGGACTTCTCAACGTGTTTAGGCAGTTAGTATTGCAATACTGTGAACGACAAACGGAAAGTCACTACAGCAGAACAAAAACATGTTAGGTCCACTTTGATTGGGAATTCACTAAGAAATCGGAGTCTATATTGGGCAGGGAATATGAGCACTGTACTAAGTGTTTGGACATTAGTAATTCGGATCACCAAGGTGTTCATAATATAGAAAAAGAAAAAAGAAAAAGCATTGTATTTATTCAAAAATAAAAAGATATTTAAACAAAGATCACATACAGATATATTTAAAAAAACAACAAATATTTAAACAACTACTAAGCATTTGAAACACAAAGAGTTTCATGAAAAAGCAACGATCAAACAAACATCGCTTACGTGTGAAATATGAGGTGTCGGAAGCACCTATAGTCTAATTTCAGATATTCTGAATGTTGGATTTATGGTACTCACGATTTGCAATAAAAAAGGATGTAAAAAAAAGGTTTCTATCAAGCAGTTTCAAGCAATTTAATGTGAAAACAGTCTGAGATTATCTTAATGTGAAATAACAAAATATACATAGACAGCTACACTTTACATTGGTGTTACAACTATGTCATAAATGTATATTAGGATACAGAGTTTAACCTGGTTGAACAATTTTTAAGCTAAGTTTGTTTGATTTTCTGATTTCATGTGAAATTTTTATTAAAATAGCAAAACAAAGTCAAGATATCCTGTAGCCAAATTATGACTTTAATAGCCAAATTAATATAATTTTAGCAAATGGCAGGTGAACCTTGAGGACATAAAAGGATGAACTAGAAATGTGTCCAAAGGACACAGATGCCCTCGCTAAATGACACTGGACACAAACTTGGTAAATCAACACTATGGGCAAACACGTAAATATGGCATAAAATATGACAAAGCAAAGATATCAGGTATTTGCTTTTTTATTGATACATACCAGCCCTTCTAGAAAACAGCATAAACAAGGCTTTAAAATTGCTGATTTTAAACACCAGCCACTCCACTGTATCTAGCTTCATAACATGCATGTATCTAAAAGCAAGCCAAGCTAAATGCATTGTAGACAGAAATAACAGTATCAGAATAACAAACTCAATAGTATGCTTAATTTGAAATAAATATTATATATTCATATTATAAATGAACAGGTAAGTGGTGCATTTTCAAAGACAAGTTCAGCAGTCTCTTACAAGTATAAAATCTTCAGTCTCTCTAATATCCTTTAAGTGATTGCATCAAGGCAACAAAATGGTAAGGGATAAAACCTACGCAGCAATCTACTATTATTTCTGTTGCGGCCATATAATAATTATATCAAAGCACACATTACATGCAGCCCACTACAAATGTCTATTACATTCATGTAAGTTCTTTGTTGCTCACCTGCCTTGTGTGATTATTCCATATTCAACATTTGCTACCTTTGCTACTTGCTAAATGACGTGTTGAGAAAGTGCTGAAATTATGGGCAAGAAACAAGAAATTATCATGGCGGGGATGTGTCGTCATCATATGATCATAAACACACCATGCACGATGAAGTTATGAGCTGGACACAAACAACTTTTTCACTATATCAATATAAGGCATAAACCAAAATTTAACCAAAATTTAAAGTGTCCACTGTGACCTTGACCTTTGAGCGAGCAACATGTTTCTTGCATGCGACAAGTCAATTTCATATGATGATCACCGAAGCCAAATTACTTCGAAATCCAACCATGCACAACAAGCACAAGTTATGAACCGGACACGAACAACTTTTTTCACTTTAACCATATAAAGAACAAGCCTAAACTTCAAGTGTCCACTGTGACCTTGACCTTTAAGGAGCGAAATGTTCCTTGCACGCGACACATTGACTCCATACGACGATCACTTATGCCAAATTATTTCGAAATCCAACCATGCACAACAAAGTTATGAGCCAGACAGGAACATCTATTGTATGTGCCCCCCCCCCCACACACACACACATGGACAGGGTAAACACTATATGCCCGCTCGCCATTATCATGGTGGGGCCATAAAAATTACAAAGGGCAATAACTAAAAAATTATGCAAAAAAGAGTTATGGTTCTTGGGCTCTGTACCTCTCAACAATGAGATCTATTCCCCTATGAAGTTTCAAGTTAATATCTTCAATACCTTTCAAGTAATGCCCCGGACAAGAATTAAGTATGAAAAATTACAAAAATTATGCGAAAAAAGAGTAATGGTTCTGGGGCACTGCACCTTCTCACAATGAGATCTATTCACCTATGAAGTTTCAAGTTAATACCTTTAATACCTTACAAGTTATGCCCGGGAAAAGAATTAAGTATGAAAAATTACAAAGGGCAATAACTCAAAAACTGTGAGAAAAGAGTTATGGTTCTTGGGCACTGTAACTTCCCACAATGAGCTCTATTCACATATGAAGTTTCAAGTTAATACCTTCAATACCTTTTGAGTTATGCCCCGGGCAAGATTTAAGTATGAAAAGTTACATAGGGCAATAACTAAAATAATATGCAAAAGAGAGTTATGTGTCTTAGGCACTCCACATCTTCACATTGAGATCTATTCACTTATGAAGTTTCAAAAAAAACCTTCAATACCTTTCGAGTTATGACCCGGACAAGTTGCCCGGCCAAGGTGCTCACACACACACACATACAGGGTAAACACTATATGCCCGCTCGCCATTATCATGGCGGGGGCATAAAAATTAAGTTTTCATAAAAATGATATCACCTCTCCAAATATTTTGCCTAATTAAGGGAACAATTTACTAGGTAACAGGATCATTGCTAACCTGTGGTAGGTTTGTACTATTAAATGAGTTGCTCTCAAGGTCCTCAGATGGACAGGGCAAATGAACAACAGAACCGTGTTGATTGAACCTATAAGTAATTAACCAAAAGATTAACAAAGCAATTATTTAAAAAATAACAAGCAATGACACAAACTATTTACAAAAGCTGTCTGTAAGACAGAATGTTCGACTGTTCAAAAAAGTTGTTCAAAGTTGTTGATTATTTGAAATGGTAATAGTTTCTATATTTCAAAATGCAGCTACAGTTATCTAACTTCTTGGTTTGATGTCTTGTCAACAACAAAAAATAATAATAATAATTTGCAAACCAAAAACCAGTCAGGAGTTATCTAACCTGGTTCTTGATACCCCTGAACATTTCTTTCACTTTTCAAGTAATTACAAAACAATTAACTGAAATACAGCACAAAATTAACCATCATGCAAATGCTAAACACAATTTTTTAAGTCTACAAAGGGCCTTAATTTGCAAAAAAAATCTACTCAGGTGTGACATTTTTTATCTTGCTGTCTGAAGTAACATAAGCAGAAAATGTTATAGGTAAGAAAGACACCAGTAACATTATGATTCCATCTTCATCAACTTTCTGAAGCCTTGTACATTTGCAGGCAACTGTTTCCAACACCTGCTGAAAAAGAACAGCCTTTTTCAAATGTCCATTAGAACACTGGAACATAACTTCTTTGCGGCAAGTTGAGGTGCCTTCCTTGTTCTGGAACAGCTGACATTTGCCATCCACAAAACCCTTAGGCCTGCGTCATAAAAAGAAAAATGGACATAGAACAATTATTTCTATAAATACCACAAACTTAATTAGACAAATAAGAGTTCACTCAATTATCTGTTTGCAATCCTTAGACATTAAGGTATATAATATTAGCATTAGACTTTTATCTGTTATAACAAACTTTAACATTTGCAGGCAATTATGTAACCAACACATTTAAAATGTGCATGTGCACTATCTGAAAATGGTGTTTCCTATGATCTCTGCCACCACTATCCAACTTTTAGTTTTAACTGTTTCTAGCTGTGTATACGTATGAATATTTCTAAGAACCTTCCCCCCCCCCACACACACACCGTATTTTTGTTTTATAAAATGGACATACAATAATAATACCGAAAAGGAAAAATATTTTAAGAAGGTTTACATTATGTATATTTACTTTCTAATATCATTACAGTGACATGTTTAGCATCAGTGTTTACTGTACTGAAAAGGAAGTAACAGTTGCAAAAAGATTTGGTCCTTGTATCTGTGTTATTATGTAGTCCAATTATTAAGTTACAGTGGAAAAAATATCAAATTTATGTTGTTAAATAACTATCTAAGTTAGCTATGTTACAATCAATCATCTATATTTCAACATGAAATGAGATTGGTATGACTATGTTTGACTTGACACATGCCAGCATTAATGTTTCAGCAAGATCAAGGTTGACACTACATTTACCTTCTTTATTGTGCATTTTGCTTTGGAAAAAAGTTATTGAAGTATAAACAGTAACAAGTGATAGCACACATCACAATGTCCCCGATTTGAATCATCTATATTTCAACATGAAATGAGATTGGTATGACTATGTTTGACTTGACACATGCCTGCATTAATGTTTCAGCAAGATCAAGGTTGACACTACATTTACCTTCTTTATTGTGCATTTTGCTTTGGAAAAAAGTTATTGAAGTATAAACAGTAACAAGTGATAGCACACATCACAATGTCCCCGATTTGATGCTTCCTTAAAATTCAAACAATTAGAACTTTTTTTTCTTTTTTTTAGGATTTTATGATAAACTTTATTTGCTAGTAGAGCAAAAAGTTATAATGGTTAAAAGGCTTAGAATAATTTATGTACCTTCTTTCTTGCAGTATGGGTACACAGAAACTTTGCTATACATTTGTATTCAGGAATAGTCACCTTCACTTCAACTAGATTTACACAAACAGAAGGACTTATATTTAAGTATATATATATATATATATATATATATATATATATATATATATATATATATATATATACTTGTGTATTGTACTGCATCATAGCTTGCATATTGGGAAATAAAAACTTTCAAATACTTTTTATTTCCAGTTTCACATTTAAAAGTGTACACTAAAAATAGCACTGTTTTCATCAACATATTATTCAATGCAAGTGTATTAGATGTATGCTATTCCACGCCGTATTCGGCGCAAAATTGATTTACTTTGGTGAAATCAATTTAATTTGTTTTTGCTTTTTTCGTCCAAGTCACTGTCCGTATGTTAACCTGAGTCTGGTTTCTTCCCGTCCGTCTTAGGGGCAACAACACTTCTAAGTTCGTCTGTGGACGTAACTTTTTTGTCGTCTGTGACCACAAAGGCAAGGAAGCGTTTAAGCAGGCTTGTCCGCTGTGACTCTGACATGTCAATCCAGGCAGCTTTAGAGACACCGGAGTGCTTATGTGGAACAGCCAGGCGGTATTTGCCTGTTGAGAGAAGGGCATTCCAAAGCCTAAAACTACCTGTTTTGTAAGTCTGACAAGTTCAGGAAGATTTTTGCTTTTCCATAATGTCATTTGTTTTAGCACATGGTTAATGGACTCACAGTTATTGTATGTCCAACTTTGGGGAATGATACCTTCTCTCATGGGGATGTTGACCTTTGATTTCAATAAAGGTCTGAGTCTGTTGTTAAAATGCTGCACAAACTTGCTGGAAAATTTGTCAGCATATTCCATCACCTCGTCACTTTTAGCGTCAAAACAAATGTCGTCCGTTTTTTAACAACTCCGTCCGTCCCGTAAATTTTTTCACCTCTCTATCTGTCTCAGTGAACCCCTCTATCTTCATGTAGCGTCGGGTGTTTTCCTTAAAATCCTTGTGCATAACACGTGACTTGAGCAGGGAAACTCAGTCACAATCGCTTTAACCATATCCTGCTCTTCGTCAGAGCCTATGACCGGTTTTGCGAGGTTAGGTCCTAGCTTCAGTCTTAGGTGGTGGAAAGAAGTGACTTTACGTAGCATAATCACTATTATCATGTATGAACATAGGGCCGAGGAACAGGGGCGGATTCCCGGTCTGGTCACGGGTCACTGCAAGATGCTTGTAACATGCATCTTACAGAGGTTGAACGTCTTGTCCACACCAAGGTATGTCTGTCCCGTGCAGCAATATTTCTTTATATCTTCCAACTGTCCGTCCGTATATAGTATAAATGTTGGCGTTTTATCACCTGTCCGTATGGAAGCACGTACAAAGTCGTCATTGTCGGTGACTAAGTTTTCGAGGTGTGAAGTCTGATCTGCAAAATTTGTCGTCATTATCTGACAGTCCTGCTGTGCTGCTAACACGCTCTAGATTATTCCCTATCATAATTATCACTATTGTCAGAGATTATTGTTTTTTCACGGTCTGTTCCAGAAGTTACATTATCACTTCCTTCGACCTTGACACTATCTGATTCGTTTGTGTCCTGTACATTCATATTTGACTCAATTTCCTTACTTAACAAAGGTACAAAGTGATTGGCTTGAAATGTAGCCATTGTCTTTGGTGCTTTTGCTGACGACCACATTAGTCATTATTTGTGGCGATAAATCTCTGGACACACCCCGACCTAACACCGTTCTTGTGAAAGCAGAGGAAAGTTCTGGTCCTATTTGCGGAGGGAAATACGTTTGAATAGGCTCTCCAATAGAGGCACTAAGAGCATATATATGTGCCATTTCACAGTAAGTATTTCCCTTCAATGTGTCTGTCACCAGCTTATCATAAGAACTTGTCAAAATACGACAATCATTCAAGAAATCATTGTTAGGTTTCCCAGTGTCATAGCAATACCTGTGGTTTATAAGCTATATAGCAGTATTTAATTTTAACAGCTCCTGATAGTTCTGAGAACCTGTGAGAATACATGACACAGCCCTATAAAAACAGTTACCGTCACCAACGATGCTAACGGTGTTCATCACAGGTTGAAACATATTTAAGATCTGTAAACATTAGGGATGTAAGTGAACGTTCGAACGTTCGAAAGTTCGGATCCGATGCCGAACGTTCGAATGTATTTTTGGCATTCGAATGTTTAGAAAAAAAATCTATCATTTTTGTTTTCATGGGAAAATGAAATCATGAAGTGTTGAAGAAGTAAGAAAGGCGTTATAATCAGGTGAATTCACACCTATTGTTGCTTTAACACCTCTGTTAACACGTCTGGTCAGACGACCGTAAACTTCCGTCATCTAATGTTGGTGACCTGTGCTTTAAGCAAGTGTCACCTACAATAGCTAAGTCAAAAGGTACTGGTATGTCCGTGTCAGAGTGTCGAGTCTGTGGTCAAACTAGGAAACAGAAGGAAGAAATTAAATACACAGACGTGTCAGTCAGTTACTGGCACTAACCCCGATTTTACTTTATTGTGGCACAATTTTCGGGGTTATTTTATTCTCTCGCAAATTCTCTAACAGTTCACATCCATAACGCTTATAATCAGTCAAAATGTCAACCATAACTTGGGCTTCGTCTCAATTTCTTTTTCTTTTCGACCTTCTCAGTATAAATTTAAATCGAAAGGTGATTTACCCATTAAGGATACCGGATACCGAGAAATACACATTATGTCAATGAATTGGAAATACTCGGATCTTATCGAGTTAACCACGTCGAGAAGCAATCTCCTGGCAGTGATCTCCCTTTCACTGTAAAACTTAGCTGGATTTCAGAAATTATTTTTTATTCTTTTTTCTTCAGTTATTATTGGAATTGCATCGATTGAACATGCCTTGATGTAATGAAATTTAAAAAAAGTTTAGCATTTTGTTTATTTACGTTCGACTATCATCACGTGACATGCCTTTGTACTGAATGGAAAGTAAACGCAGCATGGAGTTTGGCCGAGAAGTTCGTGAAAACACTGTGTAACTATTTAGTACGAGTGATTCGAACGTTCGAACGTTCGAATGCAAAATGATCCGAACATTCGAATGCTAAAATGAACAAATTTTGCCATCCCTAGTAAACATTCATCGTCTACCGTAAAAGTCATACCCTCACATTTTGGTAATTCAACTTTATATATTTTCAACAGTTTTTCCTCTGACTCTGCTTGGTTAATCAAGGCCTTTCGTCTGTTACAAACGCGTTTGTCAGCATTTACCAACATGGCTGTGTGCAGCCTGAAATAAAAAGGAATGCTTGTACGTTTTCCACCTACCTATCATTAAAATTGTACGATTTTAATAGATATTGCTAAGTACACCGCACATAAGGAATTTATACAGTCACGTGACGCGCAAGTACGCAACAATGTTTTTAAATCATCAAAAATTAAGTAAATAAAGTAATATTTAACATATTAAAACATAACCCAGAATGAAAGCCTGTCTGAACCCAGTACACCGCACATAAGGAATTTATACAGTCATGTGACGAACAAGCACGCGGAAATGTTTCTAAAGTATCAATAATTAGATATCTAAATTAATAAATAAAAGCATAACCGATAACGAAAGCCTGTCTGAACCAAGTACAACCCCACATAAGGAATTTATACAGTCACGTGACTCACATGCACGCGGAAATGTGTTTAACCTGTCTGAACCAAGTACACCTCACATAAGGAATTTATACATTTATACAGTCACATGACGCACACGCACGCGGAAATGTTTTTAAATCATCAAAAATTAAGTAAATAAAGTAATATTTAAAAACATAACCCAGAATGAAAGCCTGTCTGAACCAAGTACAACCCCTAATATGGAATTTATACAGTATTTCCTCAGGTGACGCAAATGCAGGTGGAAATGTTTTTGCTTTTGTTTTTTTTTATCTCATATATACGTTGCGGTAATTGCAATATTCGATTATGGTAAAAGCATTGTATTCTGGAAATTATTTATAAAGATTTGTTTTCAGTAATGCGACAATGTTTTATTTTTTCATTACTTTCGTCTTCCATTAAATACCACATAGGTCTATTAACAGATAAAACATTTGGTAATGTACATAGTCATTCTATCAATTAGAATTATAAGAGACTAAGATAACAATTCATATTCATATATCACAGCACATCAATTGTCAGGAAATGTTAGCAGTTGTTTACAGTCTGAAACACTTCCTTCTTTATCTGAAGGGCAAAATGTACTGATCAGGTCGGACAATACGACTGTATGGCAGTACATCAATCGCCAGGGGGGTACAAGATCAGTTCAGCTGTGCAATTTGACAATGAACCTTTGGCAGTTCGCCCTGAAACACAATATATTGCTGAAAGCTGTTTATGTTATGGGCAAGAAGAATGTGTTGGCGGATACGCTGAGCCGGGAGAGAGTATATCAGGCCGAATGGTCTTGGACAAGACAGTGGTTTTGAAATTGTTCAGGCTTTGGGGTCAACCTATGATGGATCTCTTTGCCACCTTTCAGAACAAACAGACTCCTCTGTTTTGCTCATGGATGCACCATCCCCAGGCCTTTGCCCTGGATGCCCTGTCAATCCCATGGGAAAATCTGTTTGCCTATGCTTTTCCCCCAGCTCAGCTTATCCCCAAGGTTCTGAATCACATGCAGAAATATCACTGCACAATCATTCTGATAGCAAATCAGTGGCCAAGACAGCATTATTATCCAAAACTGCTAATAGCAAATCCCGTCAAACTCACATGCAGTCGGACGCTTTTGACTCAGTGCAAGGGACGAATATCACATCCCCGCCCAGAGTCACTTCATCTGACTGCATAGGTGTTATCAATAGACATTGGTCGTCAAAGGGCCTTTCTGACAAAACAAGAAAATTATTGTCAAAATCTTGGCGATCAGGCACCTGTAAAGATTATAGAAGCAAATTCCGACAGTTTGATAGCTGGTGTCGTTCAAGACAAATTAATCCGTACATGGCCACTTTAGCTGAATGTGCTGATTTTCTGACAAGTTTATTTGAAAAAGGTCTGAAATACAGGACTATAAATGGTTACCGATCAATGTTGTCATCCATTTTGAGCCCAGTCAATACCACCTCTATTGGACAGCATCCTTTTATTATCAGGTTGTTAAGGGCAGTTTTCAATGAACGTCCTCCTGTTAAGAAACTTGTACCTGAATGGAATCTTCTTCTTGTTTTAGATTCTCTGAAGAAAGCTCCATTTGAACCGCTGAAGGATGCTTCTTTACGCCATCTAACTTTGAAGGTCTGCTTCTTGTTGGCTATCACCACTTTCAGGCGCTGCAGTGATCTCCAGTCGCTACAGTTAGGTGGAACGTTTGTCAATGTCCAGAAAAAAGGGGTAACTTTTACCAGAACTGGATTGTCTAAGCAAGATAGACCTAATCATTCAGACAGAAATGTTTTTATACCAGCTTTACCAAATAACAAACTTCTGGATCCAAAACGAGCTCTTTTTCATTATTTAAAACGAACAGAGACTTTCAGGAATGCAGGAAGTGATCGTGAGATAGTTAAATTGTTTTTAGCCACTAAGAAACCCTATATGCCTGTTTCAGCTTAGACAGTCTCAAGATGGTTGGTTAGCATCATAAAATTCTGTTACAAGTCTCAAAAGATAGATGTTGGTAAAGAGAATGGTCACTCGACCCGTAGTGTTGGCCCTTCTTTTGCCTTGTTTAAAGGTGCATCACTTCAGCAAATAATGGAGAGTGCTGACAGGTCAAGGGAGACTACTTTTACTCGGCACTAATTAAGATCTATTAATACAGATTATATACAAGTGTAGGAAACACTTCTGTTCAGAATTGCTGTTAGAACATTTCTAACAGTTTCATCTCTAAATTCTTGCGGATCGCAGGATATTTTATTTAAATTTGTATAAATGCATTTACACAAGTAGGAAGATGCATATTGTGGATTGCTAACAGTGTGTACATACAGAGGGATAGAATCACATTGATAGTGGTGTATAATAACTATTTATATGGAAAAGGAATTCCTTATATTGGTTATGTTTGATGATCTGTTATTATCATGTTTGAAAGGAAACTGAGGATACAGTTTAAGCTCATTTGGTTCAAGGTGAGTCAAATCAATTGATTTGATACAAATGGGTTATGTTTGAAAAATACCCACCACCAGACTTACATTGCTGTGAAATCTGTTTTTCCCCCTCACTGTTATTCCAGGTAAGTTTTATTTGTGAAATAAAAATTGAAAATTTGTATTCAAATTTATGTTTTATGAATAAATAATACTTACCTGGAATAACAGGTACCCTCCCTACCTCCCCTCTATCTTCAGTCCTTAGGCGAATACTTTCGCCAGAAAAGGAACTGATACATTTAGTGGGAGGTGGAAGTAAGTAAACATCGGTAGAGTGCGCATGCGCTGCATTCTAAAAGATTACTGCTTCCTGGGTAAGTTTATTACACGGATCAGAAAAAGAGTATCCTCACTGTTATTCCACTTAAAGAGGCTGTACTCCAGATTTGACATAAAAAAAAATTTCATAAATTATATATTTAGATGCCGTGAGATTATAACAACATAATATTTTACTTCAAAAATGATTATAAAAGTCAAAATAGAATAAAAACAATATTTTTGCTCCAGCCTGATTTGAACTCTGGACCCTCATGTTAACAAAATATTTCCAACGCTTTTACTGTCATCACCATCGCCGCATGTGATATTACAGATATTAACTTTAAATCTTATACGATATAGTTATACCGTCGCGTTACGGTATAGCGCTTTGAAAAGGAACAAATCAATTTATAATGTAATTATTTGACTTATTTTTTGTCAGTAAGTTATTTTTTAAGCATTAGTCATAAATATTACAAAAAATTTTTAAGAAAACTTTCTTTTTTTGTCATCTGGAGCACAGCCCCTTTAAGTATTATTTATTCATAAAACTTAAATTTGAATACAAATTTTCAATTTTTAGGTAAATGATGTGTTTAAATTCAACCGAGAAATTGATTGTAATTTACATATTTTTTTGCATAATTTTTGAAAACGTTGTTGGGTTAAGTGCAAGACAAGAAAGCATCTCATTTCAATGACGCCTCTGGTTCTTTTGCATGCTCAGTGTATAGCACTAATATATAGGACCCCTGGAATATCAGTTCAGTGCGTTACCACTGCTCCTGCAGGATACCGGCTTGTTGAAATGTGACAACAAAAATGCAAAATACAGTGGTTTCATTTCAAATGTGTAAGTAAATATATAATGCACGCTGGAAATGTTAGTCTTGTAAAATATAAAATTGTTATGCTGTTCCCTATTTAATTTTCCTTTTTAGCTCTATTTACGATACTTGAATTATTTCTAAAATAGATGATCGTAGTTGTCTTGAGTTCTCAAAGATTTTATTTATATAGTGTATTCATTATATCCTGTGCTCGTAAACACTGATAATACTATATATTCTAAAAAAATACTTGCTTTGTTCACACACCGACAAATTTACTAACATAGACTGAAATATCAAAGGAAGAGGACAACTATCAATATCGCAAGGAATGTTGCATAAAGATTTGATCATATGTAAATTTCAATTATTTGGCATAACCCATTGGATGCTTTTTTAAGCAGCCAACTTGTACAAACACCGGATTAAAAGCCGGTCGGCAATAACCAATACTTTTTACCTGCTTGTACGAATTATGACATCCCGGCCTAGAGAGTACTGTTGTATAACTGGACAGATAGATAAATGTAAATCTTCCAGAAAAACTTCCTTCGAGCTTTGCACATGTTTCTGTTTCCATCTGATTGAGGTTCAAATTCAAATTTTAACTTTTTTTTCTTCTAAATACTGAATACTTAATACTGCTTAAACTTTATCAAATATTTTTACAGAGGTCTCCGGATTAAAGATAAATTTTGACAAAACCAAGGTTATTTGGATATTCTCCCTTAAATATAGTACTAGATCAATGAAACCAAGATGGAAACTCAAGTTTGAATTGTTTGGTTTAATATTTGATGTTGATTTAGCAAAAAATGAATGACTTAAATTTTAATTAAATACTTCAGAAAGTAAAAAATAGTATAGGTCACTGAAAAAAAAAAGAATGTTATCTCCAATAGGCAAAATTATTGTTGTTCAATCAGTATTTCTTCCTTTATTTACTCTATGTTTTACAAGTTTACTGACACCTAATACTGTGTTTTTGAAAACAATGATTTATTGCATGATTTTATATGGGAAGACAAGGCAAAAATTAAGCAATCAGTAATTATAAAAACATACAAAGAAGGTGGTCTGAATATGGTTGATATTTGTAGCTATACACATTCTTTAAAAATAAAGTTTTTCAAAAGATGTGTTAGTAATAGCAAAAGTTAACAATAAGCAAGTGAACACATTGTTCAATATTGGTAAAGTTTTAACACTGGGAAACTCATTTGTAAACTGATTATTAGTAAGATTTAAAAACTGCTTTCTGGATCAGGAAACAGATTTGTTAAAGACATTGTTAATGAACACGGTAATTTTGTAGATTTGATTTATTTAGAACAGGTGATTTTTCTTAACAATACCATAGTTTAAAACACGCAATAAAATTTTACATGCAAAAGCTTTTAAATATTTGATTTACAACAACTTGTTTAATGTTCAATACCGTATTATAAGTTATTATATAAAACCTATTTCTATTATGAATAACAATAAGAAAGATGTATATGAAAATATAGTATAGCTAAAAATTAAAATATACCAACAGTCACGATAAGAGGAACACATGCTTATAGATAATAACATTAACTGGCATTTAATTCATACTTAACTGTACCAAATATTCATATATTCAGTGGTTCCAAACAAGAATTATTCATAGAATGTCAGCAACAAATTCATTTTTGTTTAAGAAAGGGGATGACGAAATGACCTGAATAAGATGATGAATATGAAGAGAAACAATGGTCATTTAAATTCATTGATCGGACGGAAAAACTACAAACAAAATGTTAAATTTGGATCTAAATAAATATTTATGATTATTTTTCCCCTTTCTCTCTGACTTTCGTTTTTTAAGTCTCCAATAAATTTATTCTTTAAGTAAACTAAAATTGTATACATTATATAAAACAATCAGAAGGCGAGCTAACAAACGAACGAAAAAATAGGAAGGAAGAAACGAACGACCGAAAGGACGAACGAACGAATGAATAAATGAATTAGTATTTTCATATCACAGACCAGTTTTGTGTTAGTTTTAAATTTGACCTCAAATGAACACTCTTCTGAAGACTTCCTTAAACTCATAAAGGTGGGTGAACAATATGTCGCGGGATCAGAAAAATCATTTACCTAGGGCGGGACTCGAACCCGCAATCCCCCGCTTGCAAGTCAGGTGCCCTACCAACTGAGCTACATGGGCTGGTGATAGTACATTAATAACAACATCACCTGTATCGGTCCTGTGACATTCTCCCCTGCTCTATAAGAATTCGTCTTCGAATTCACAGACATAGAGACTTATAATGGGAGCACATGCGTAGCAATGTAACAGTCACAGACCACGTTGGGCGCCATTGTAGCGGGGTCAGAAAAATCATTTACCAAGGGCATGACTCGAACCCGCGACCACCGCTTGCAAGTCAGGTGCTCTACCAACTGAGCTAGCCGGGCTGGTGACAGTTCGTTAGTAACCATATCACCTGTATCGGTCCTGTGACAAATAGCCAAACCAAAATGTAAGTCTAGGCATACATATAGTAACCTGGCCAATTAGCTCAATTGAAGCTGACATTATTTCTGCGCTTTAAGTGCTTTGATTTCTAAAGAAATATTGATTTAAACGAGCCACTTGTAATTTTGTGGTGTTTTATTTGTAGGATTTTTTAAATACACGTATTTTTTTCGGGTAAATGGTATATCATACTGTACACAAACTAAGGCATGTATGAGGTCCCGCTTCATTGATCTGCTCCTTTAATGCGTTTTATTCTTCTTTCTTGTATTTAATATCGTACTTATAATGACGTCACAACAATGGTCTCCACTCCTCAAAATTTCAGAAAGTTGACAGAATTGAACGGCCTTGCATAACACTGAAGATTCAGTAAGGTGATGAAAAAACTTTCTGTTTTGCGATCGTTGTTTGTTTGAAATATCTGGTTATAATTCACTATATGTTGCCATTAAAGTGACATACCTAGCAGCTAACCGTCACAGGTGTTTGGCACATACCTGTGATAGTATTTAGCAGTACCTAGTCATTCCTGGACATACATTCTCCTCATTTGCAATAATATACAATATATAAGGTGGAAACTTGTATAGGAATGACAAGATACTCCTTGTATAATCCTAGGTATGTGCCAAACACCTGTGCTACCCGTCGGGTAGATTTTAGTCCTATAAGTAAGCCACCACCTCTAACATTATTTTTTTATGACATTGTGTCGCCGTGCGCATTTAGTGGCTTTGTTGGGGTTTGGACGGGACAACAGAAGAGGAAAAACTCATCACTGTAGTTAATTGTATTGTTTCGACCAATGATTAATTCAAACTGCAAATATATGTATAGTCGTCCCCTGTGGTACCGCGTCATCTATGGCACCGCAGTATTTACATTATGATGTAATATATTTTGCCTCTGGCGCCACCCACCAACTGTTTATACTAGAAGTAGGACACCGGAAGCACATGCTAGCGGTCAAAATACGTAAACATTGAAAATGTCAGCTGTTTTGGTGAGTAAATTGTACATTTTATTACCTTACCACTTTTCTTCAACACATTTCTTGAAAATCAATCAAACAGTATAAAAAAAATTGTCAAGTTCAGTCAATTTTTTCTATTTTATACTTGTTTTCATCCTGTCGTCTGTTTTATGTCGTCATTCATACAAGAAAAAAAAACTACGGAAGCAAGGAAGGACCATAATTTCACTTAAGCAACTACTTTTGCGAATACTTTTACTACGTATTTTATTTCTTTTACAGCATCAGAAAGCTACTAAATCCAAGATGCAATACAACAGAGCAAACCTTCAAAGGGCCTTTGAAGCTGTAATGAACAAGGGTCTGTCTGTCTACAGGGCTTCAAGAGACTATGGAGTTCCTGAATCTACATTAAGAGACAGAACTCGTAGTATTGTGCCAGTGGATGTCACTGTAGGTTTTACACCACTTTTCACACATGACGAAGAAAAAAAGCTTGTTTCCCACATTTCCTACATGGCAAGTATTGGATATGGCTACAATGTTTGAAAAATAAAGTACATGGCAAGAGATTTCGCTCTTCACCTTGGTAAGCCAGTCAAAGCAAAGGAACATTTGAGTGACTGTTGGTTTTATACATTTATGAAACGTTGGCCCAATCTCAAGGTTGCTAAACCACAGAAGTTGTCACAGGAGTTATCAAAGGAGGCTATTGACTGTTACTACAAGGAACTGTTTAGTGTTCTAACAGAATTTGACCTACTTGACAAGCCTGAACGAATCATCATTGTTGATGAAACGGGCATAAGTACTGAACATAATCCTCCCAAGGTGGTTTGTAACTTGACAACAGAACCCCAGGCAGTGACATCACCTAGATCAAGCCTTGTTACAATAATAGCAGAGGGAAATGTAATTGGTAACAAGATTCCACCTTACTATGTGTTTCCAGGTAAGCGTTGGAATGATGAATTCTTAGCCAACTGTTACCCTGGCGCAGTTGAAATGTCAAAAAATGGCTGGTCAAACACTCAGATATTTGAGAATTATCTCAAAATGCATTTTGCCAAGTATGTCTGTTTCTCTCCTGACACAGCTACTTTGATCCTGTTTGATGGACATAAGTCCCATGTTTCACTCACTCTGGCAGACTGGGCAAAGAAAAATAATGTTGTGCTATTTGTCCTCCCACTGCACTAGAGTCATTTGACACAGCCATTAGATGTGTGTGTTTTTGGGCCCTTTAGGTCCATGTACCATAACGAATGTCATGATTTCATGCACCAAAACCCAGGCCTTACCATCTCAAAATATCATGTTGCAGCCTTAACAGCCAGACCCTACATCAGAGCAGTATCTGCTGCATTCAGAAAAACAGGCGTCTTCCCCTTTAATAAGGATGCAGTCACAGATGACCAAGTTGCTCCTGCCACCATATACTCAAAGGAAGAGCAAGTAGCAGCATACCAAGTTGATGTACATACTGTCTCTCGGCCACAGCCTGTGAATCCAGTTCCTTCAGCACAGACACCCGAGTATTTCTTCACAAAGAGAACAGTCACTTCAGCTGTTGCCAAGCCTAAACCTAAACGCAAGTTTGTCCCACTGGTAACTTAAACAAGCCATCTGAAATTGACAGTCTAAAACAAACAACTTGTAAACCAAACGCCAGTCAGCTTAAGTCTTCAGTTAAGCCTGTAATTTGTGATAAAGAACCTCTCCCCAGCACTTCAGGTCTAAGTAAATCTGGTGGACCAATACCCCATTTGTCTGAAGACTCCCAAAGTGATGTGTCTGCTTCAGAGAGTGCAGACAGTCTATGCTGTGTATGTTCTGGTTGGCAGCCAGAGGAATTAAGGGGATGCCAGACAGTAGTTTTTGTAAAGTGGGGAAAATGTGACTTTTGCCCACACTGGACACACTTTCAGTACTGCTCAGAAGTGAGGGTCTTGCGCCGTGGTTCTGTGTTTAAGTGACCTCACTGTCTGCAGAAAAAGTAAAAATAGGTACCACATGTGAAATAAACTATTATTTTAACTGTTAAAAGAAGTTTTCATAGTGTTTACAGTTGTTAACATTTATTAAATGACTGTTTGAACAATTGTTGGAGGTTGCACTAATTTTATGTGACTTCTGTTCGTTTTTGGACACCATACTGTTAATGCCGCGGTACCAGAGTGGCTTCCTTTGAAAAACATTTGACTGACCTACTTTATTTGGAGTGGCCATTTTTCCACAAAAAAACTTTAAAGACAATGACTTTTAGGCAGAAATGAGGAGGACAGATGACTAAATATATGACAGTTCAGATCTTCAGGTAAGCGTTATTGTTTTTATTTGAAATGCGTTTGCCATTAAATACCGCGGTACCACAGGGGACCAAGTTAATATACTAAATAAACAATACAGAAATGCATGTACTGTATATGGCAATGCATAAAAGATATTCACAGTCAAGCAATAACAGAATCTCGATGAATGCCTTTCACATAGACAATTGAAATAATGTCAATAATTCATTGGATCAATGCTATACTTATCAATCCATCAGTTGGCAGATAAGTACATGTAGTTATAAATAAGAACTAGTGGTACAAGTTTATAAAATTTACTTGCAGATATATGTATTATTGTCAGCACCAGAAACTATGGCGTTTCAATGTTTTGCAAAATGGCAAGTGCGAATGCTTATTTGCTGTGAGTGGTCAATTTAAGTCATGTGATTTAACTGTCCGAGATAATGGTCGTGATACGTGTCCGTTTATGGTCAAGGGGAGATAATGACTACTAAAATATGGTAAAAACTACTGTCATGATACTGCTACTCTATATTCACGAACTGTAGGCTATCTAATAATTGGTATTTAAGGTAGACATTGAAACAGGGCCTAAATTGAGAGGGAATGGACACTCCTTATCTATCGAAAGAATAACCAAAATATTCTGTCGCGCGTTCACCTGTATATCCTGTAATGGAAAATCGATCGATAATTGATTATCTACAGTTGGTAAGCATTTAGTTTGAATGCTCTTAGTTTAAAAAAAACATCGGTCTTTTTGTCAATAATAGGCTGATTTTCATAATCTAAAATTTGTAAGAAGGAAGAAACATTCAACTTTTTCATATCTTTTTTTTCACTTCAACAACGGAAGTTTTTCTTTCAAGCCAACGAGTAAAAGACGACAACTTGGTACGTTTTTCTTTCTATTTTGTTATTATCTACAATTGGTTAGCGGAAAGTTGACATGCAAGCAGACGATTAAAAGACAACAACTCAATATGTTTTCTCTTTTTTGTAAAAAGTCTGTCTCCATTTGATGAAAGTACAATATTCAACTGTCCATTATGAAGTAAATATGAAGAGAAAGTTGGAAACCTTGTATCCAGATCCCAATATGGTTCAAGCAGAGTGCGATGCAGTATATGTTTAGTGTTTTTATTAAGTCTGTTTGCACCGATACCACCCCAAATTCGGTACATTGATTATCTCTGAATGACTATTTTCGACAAAACTGCTATGTTTACGGTGCTCTATTTCATAAACAAATACAGATATAGGAATAAAATACATTGTAAAGCTCAGTTCTACAGTACAGCTCCTGCGATATGTACAAATTTTGTACTTCCTCCGCGATCGCAGTCAATGCAATCTGCGGAGTTTCTCCTTGAAAAACGCTCAGAATCTTTACGATTTAAGTTTACACACAATTGCTGCGTTTTACAGCGTTACCGCAGAGATTCTCCACGAATATTCTAATGTTTCATCATCAGAGTTTTGACAAATTATTTTCAATTTAAAGGTGTGAAAAAATAATCATTATAAAATACATTTGCTGTGTACGTTCATTTTGGACTGTTCAAAACGCTTGTTATTATTTAGTAAAACCGATCAATAATTTTTGCCAAGTGCCTAGACGATACAGATGTTGCAGCAATTTAGGTTTCTTAAAAATATGAAAGCAGTTTAACACGTGTTGATTGTAAATCGGTCAATTCATTTTCTGAAAATATGATCAGCTGTTTGGTGAAGCATTTGCTTTGAAATGTCATTCTTTGCGTAAACAAATAGGAGTGTTCGTAAACAATTGCATCAGAATTAGAGCCCATTTGTTCGAATTTTGACTGTTTAAATTAGATGTATTAATTTTTCGCAGTTTGATTATCATTTCAGACTACTTGTTTAAACTGCACACAGTGGTAGAGGGCATTGAGGTGGAGTGCAGTGCCAAAGAACCATAACTCTATTTTGCCCGGTTTTTTAATTATCTCCCATTTTAGAAAAATCTTGTCAGGAGCATAACCTGAAAACCTTTGGACATAATTTGTTTAAACTGTACACAGTGGTAGAGGGCATTGAGGCGAAGTGCAGTGCCAAAGAACCCAAGGCTCTTGCGAGAGGGCGATTCGGGCAAAGTCGATGCTTCGCTGTCTCAAAATTCGCAATCAGTAATTATAAAAACATACAAAGAAGGTGGTCTGAATATGGTTGATATTTGTAGCTATACACATTCTTTAAAAATAAAGTTTTTCAAAAGATGTGTTAGTAATAGCAAAAGTTAACAATAAGCAAGTGAACACATTGTTCAATATTGGTAAAGTTTTAACACTGGGAAACTCATTTGTAAACTGATTATTAGTAAGATTTAAAAACTGCTTTCTGGATCAGGAAACAGATTTGTTAAAGACATTGTTAATGAACACGGTAATTTTGTAGATTTGATTTATTTAGAACAGGTGATTTTTCTTAACAATACCATAGTTTAAAACACGCAATAAAATTTTACATGCAAAAGCTTTTAAATATTTGATTTACAACAACTTGTTTAATGTTCAATACCGTATTATAAGTTATTATATAAAACCTATTTCTATTATGAATAACAATAAGAAAGATGTATATGAAAATATAGTATAGCTAAAAATTAAAATATACCAACAGTCACGATAAGAGGAACACATGCTTATAGATAATAACATTAACTGGCATTTAATTCATACTTAACTGTACCAAATATTCATATATTCAGTGGTTCCAAACAAGAATTATTCATAGAATGTCAGCAACAAATTCATTTTTGTTTAAGAAAGGGGATGACGAAATGACCTGAATAAGATGATGAATATGAAGAGAAACAATGGTCATTTAAATTCATTGTCGGACGGAAAAACTACAAACAAAATGTTAAATTTGGATCTAAATAAATATTTATGATTATTTTTCCCCTTTCTCTCTGACTTTCGTTTTTTAAGTCTCCAATAAATTTATTCTTTAAGTAAACTAAAATTGTATACATTATATAAAACAATCAGAAGGCGAGCTAACAAACGAACGAAAAAATAGGAAGGAAGAAACGAACGACCGAAAGGACGAACGAACGAATGAATAAATGAATTAGTATTTTCATATCACAGACCAGTTTTGTGTTAGTTTTAAATTTGACCTCAAATGAACACTCTTCTGAAGATTTCCTTAAACTCATAAAGGTGGGTGAACAATATGTCGCGGGATCAGAAAAATCATTTACCTAGGGCGGGACTCGAACCCGCAATCCCCCGCTTGCAAGTCAGGTGCCCTACCAACTGAGCTACATGGGCTGGTGATAGTACATTAATAACAACATCACCTGTATCGGTCCTGTGACATTCTCCCCTGCTCTATAAGAATTCGTCTTCGAATTCACAGACATAGAGACTTATAATGGGAGCACATGCGTAGCAATGTAACAGTCACAGACCACGTTGGGCGCCATTGTAGCGGGGTCAGAAAAATCATTTACCAAGGGCATGACTCGAACCCGCGACCACCGCTTGCAAGTCAGGTGCTCTACCAACTGAGCTAGCCGGGCTGGTGACAGTTCGTTAGTAACCATATCACCTGTATCGGTCCTGTGACAAATAGCCAAACCAAAATGTAAGTCTAGGCATACATATAGTAACCTGGCCAATTAGCTCAATTGAAGCTGACATTATTTCTGCGCTTTAAGTGCTTTGATTTCTAAAGAAATATTGATTTAAACGAGCCACTTGTAATTTTGTGGTGTTTTATTTGTAGGATTTTTTAAATACACGTATTTTTTTCGGGTAAATAGTATATCATACTGTACACAAACTAAGGCATGTATGAGGTCCCGCTTCATTGATCTGCTCCTTTAATGCGTTTTATTCTTCTTTCTTGTATTTAATATCGTACTTATAATGACGTCACAACAATGGTCTCCACTCCTCAAAATTTCAGAAAGTTGACAGAATTGAACGGCCTTGCATAACACTGAAGATTCAGTAAGGTGATGAAAAAACTTTCTGTTTTGCGATCGTTGTTTGTTTGAAATATCTGGTTATAATTCACTATATGTTGCCATTAAAGTGACATACCTAGCAGCTAACCGTCACAGGTGTTTGGCACATACCTGTGATAGTATTTAGCAGTACCTAGTCATTCCTGGACATACATTCTCCTCATTTGCAATAATATACAATATATAAGGTGGAAACTTGTATAGGAATGACAAGATACTCCTTGTATAATCCTAGGTATGTGCCAAACACCTGTGCTACCCGTCGGGTAGATTTTAGTCCTATAAGTAAGCCACCACCTCTAACATTATTTTTTTATGACATTGTGTCGCCGTGCGCATTTAGTGGCTTTGTTGGGGTTTGGACGGGACAACAGAAGAGGAAAAACTCATCACTGTAGTTAATTGTATTGTTTCGACCAATGATTAATTCAAACTGCAAATATATGTATAGTCGTCCCCTGTGGTACCGCGTCATCTATGGCACCGCAGTATTTACATTATGATGTAATATATTTTGCCTCTGGCGCCACCCACCAACTGTTTATACTAGAAGTAGGACACCGGAAGCACATGCTAGCGGTCAAAATACGTAAACATTGAAAATGTCAGCTGTTTTGGTGAGTAAATTGTACATTTTATTACCTTACCACTTTTCTTCAACACATTTCTTGAAAATCAATCAAACAGTATAAAAAAAAATTGTCAAGTTCAGTCAATTTTTTCTATTTTATACTTGTTTTCATCCTGTCGTCTGTTTTATGTCGTCATTCATACAAGAAAAAAAAACTACGGAAGCAAGGAAGGACCATAATTTCACTTAAGCAACTACTTTTGCGAATACTTTTACTACGTATTTTATTTCTTTTACAGCATCATAAAGCTACTAAATCCAAGATGCAATACAACAGAGCAAACCTTCAAAGGGCCTTTGAAGCTGTAATGAACAAGGGTCTGTCTGTCTACAGGGCTTCAAGAGACTATGGAGTTCCTGAATCTACATTAAGAGACAGAACTCGTAGTATTGTGCCAGTGGATGTCACTGTAGGTTTTACACCACTTTTCACACATGACGAAGAAAAAAAGCTTGTTTCCCACATTTCCTACATGGCAAGTATTGGATATGGCTACAATGTTTGAAAAATAAAGTACATGGCAAGAAATTTCGCTCTTCACCTTGGTAAGCCAGTCAAAGCAAAGGAACATTTGAGTGACTGTTGGTTTTATACATTTATGAAACGTTGGCCCAATCTCAAGGTTGCTAAACCACAGAAGTTGTCACAGGAGTTATCAAAGGAGGCTATTGACTGTTACTACAAGGAACTGTTTAGTGTTCTAACAGAATTTGACCTACTTGACAAGCCTGAACGAATCATCATTGTTGATGAAACGGGCATAAGTACTGAACATAATCCTCCCAAGGTGGTTTGTAACTTGACAACAGAACCCCAGGCAGTGACATCACCTAGATCAAGCCTTGTTACAATAATAGCAGAGGGAAATGTAATTGGTAACAAGATTCCACCTTACTATGTGTTTCCAGGTAAGCGTTGGAATGATGAATTCTTAGCCAACTGTTACCCTGGCGCAGTTGAAATGTCAAAAAATGGCTGGTCAAACACTCAGATATTTGAGAATTATCTCAAAATGCATTTTGCCAAGTATGTCTGTTTCTCTCCTGACACAGCTACTTTGATCCTGTTTGATGGACATAAGTCCCATGTTTCACTCACTCTGGCAGACTGGGCAAAGAAAAATAATGTTGTGCTATTTGTCCTCCCACTGCACTAGAGTCATTTGACACAGCCATTAGATGTGTGTGTTTTTGGGCCCTTTAGGTCCATGTACCATAACGAATGTCATGATTTCATGCACCAAAACCAAGGCCTTACCATCTCAAAATATCATGTTGCAGCCTTAACAGCCAGACCCTACATCAGAGCAGTATCTGCTGCATTCAGAAAAACAGGCGTCTTCCCCTTTAATAAGGATGCAGTCACAGATGACCAAGTTGCTCCTGCCACCATATACTCAAAGGAAGAGCAAGTAGCAGCATACCAAGTTGATGTACATACTGTCTCTCGGCCACAGCCTGTGAATCCAGTTCCTTCAGCACAGACACCCGAGTATTTCTTCACAAAGAGAACAGTCACTTCAGCTGTTGCCAAGCCTAAACCTAAACGCAAGTTTGTCCCACTGGTAACTTAAACAAGCCATCTGAAATTGACAGTCTAAAACAAACAACTTGTAAACCAAACGCCAGTCAGCTTAAGTCTTCAGTTAAGCCTGTAATTTGTGATAAAGAACCTCTCCCCAGCACTTCAGGTCTAAGTAAATCTGGTGGACCAATACCCCATTTGTCTGAAGACTCCCAAAGTGATGTGTCTGCTTCAGAGAGTGCAGACAGTCTATGCTGTGTATGTTCTGGTTGGCAGCCAGAGGAATTAAGGGGATGCCAGACAGTAGTTTTTGTAAAGTGGGGAAAATGTGACTTTTGCCCACACTGGACACACTTTCAGTACTGCTCAGAAGTGAGGGTCTTGCGCCGTGGTTCTGTGTTTAAGTGACCTCACTGTCTGCAGAAAAAGTAAAAATAGGTACCACATGTGAAATAAACTATTATTTTAACTGTTAAAAGAAGTTTTCATAGTGTTTACAGTTGTTAACATTTATTAAATGACTGTTTGAACAATTGTTGGAGGTTGCACTAATTTTATGTGACTTCTGTTCGTTTTTGGACACCATACTGTTAATGCCGCGGTACCAGAGTGGCTTCCTTTGAAAAACATTTGACTGACCTACTTTATTTGGAGTGGCCATTTTTCCACAAAAAAACTTTAAAGACAATGACTTTTAGGCAGAAATGAGGAGGACAGATGACTAAATATATGACAGTTCAGATCTTCAGGTAAGCGTTATTGTTTTTATTTGAAATGCGTTTGCCATTAAATACCGCGGTACCACAGGGGACCAAGTTAATATACTAAATAAACAATACAGAAATGCATGTACTGTATATGGCAATGCATAAAAGATATTCACAGTCAAGCAATAACAGAATCTCGATGAATGCCTTTCACATAGACAATTGAAATAATGTCAATAATTCATTGGATCAATGCTATACTTATCAATCCATCAGTTGGCAGATAAGTACATGTAGTTATAAATAAGAACTAGTGGTACAAGTTTATAAAATTTACTTGCAGATATATGTATTATTGTCAGCACCAAAAACTATGGCGTTTCAATGTTTTGCAAAATGGCAAGTGCGAATGCTTATTTGCTGTGAGTGGTCAATTTAAGTCATGTGATTTAACTGTCCGAGATAATGGTCGTGATACGTGTCCGTTTATGGTCAAGGGGAGATAATGACTACTAAAATATGGTAAAAACTACTGTCATGATACTGCTACTCTATATTCACGAACTGTAGGCTATCTAATAATTGGTATTTAAGGTAGACATTGAAACAGGGCCTAAATTGAGAGGGAATGGACACTCCTTATCTATCGAAAGAATAACCAAAATATTCTGTCGCGCGTTCACCTGTATATCCTGTAATGGAAAATCGATCGATAATTGATTATCTACAGTTGGTAAGCATTTAGTTTGAATGCTCTTAGTTTAAAAAAAACATCGGTCTTTTTGTCAATAATAGGCTGATTTTCATAATCTAAAATTTGTAAGAAGGAAGAAACATTCAACTTTTTCATATCTTTTTTTTCACTTCAACAACGGAAGTTTTTCTTTCAAGCCAACGAGTAAAAGACGACAACTTGGTACGTTTTTCTTTCTATTTTGTTATTATCTACAATTGGTTAGCGGAAAGTTGACATGCAAGCAGACGATTAAAAGACAACAACTCAATATGTTTTCTCTTTTTTGTAAAAAGTCTGTCTCCATTTGATGAAAGTACAATATTCAACTGTCCATTATGAAGTAAATATGAAGAGAAAGTTGGAAACCTTGTATCCAGATCCCAATATGGTTCAAGCAGAGTGCGATGCAGTATATGTTTAGTGTTTTTATTAAGTCTGTTTGCACCGATACCACCCCAAATTCGGTACATTGATTATCTCTGAATGACTATTTTCGACAAAACTGCTATGTTTACGGTGCTCTATTTCATAAACAAATACAGATATAGGAATAAAATACATTGTAAAGCTCAGTTCTACATTACAGCTCCTGCGATATGTACAAATTTTGTACTTCCTCCGCGATCGCAGTCAATGCAATCTGCGGAGTTTCTCCTTGAAAAACGCTCAGAATCTTTACGATTTAAGTTTACACACAATTGCTGCGTTTTACAGCGTTACCGCAGAGATTCTCCACGAATATTCTAATGTTTCATCATCAGAGTTTTGACAAATTATTTTCAATTTAAAGGTGTGAAAAAATAATCATTATAAAATACATTTGCTGTGTACGTTCATTTTGGACTGTTCAAAACGCTTGTTATTATTTAGTAAAACCGATTAATAATTTTTGCCAAGTGCCTAGACGATACAGATGTTGCAGCAATTTAGGTTTCTTAAAAATATGAAAGCAGTTTAACACGTGTTGATTGTAAATCGGTCAATTCATTTTCTGAAAATATGATCAGCTGTTTGGTGAAGCATTTGCTTTGAAATGTCATTCTTTGCGTAAACAAATAGGAGTGTTCGTAAACAATTGCATCAGAATTAGAGCCCATTTGTTCGAATTTTGACTGTTTAAATTAGATGTATTAATTTTTCGCAGTTTGATTATCATTTCAGACTACTTGTTTAAACTGCACACAGTGGTAGAGGGCATTGAGGTGGAGTGCAGTGCCAAAGAACCATAACTCTATTTTGCCCGGTTTTTTAATTATCTCCCATTTTAGAAAAATCTTGTCAGGAGCATAACCTGAAAACCTTTGGACATAATTTGTTTAAACTGTACACAGTGGTAGAGGGCATTGAGGCGAAGTGCAGTGCCAAAGAACCCAAGGCTCTTGCGAGAGGGCGATTCGGGCAAAGTCGATGCTTCGCTGTCTCAAAATTCGCAATCAGTAATTATAAAAACATACAAAGAAGGTGGTCTGAATATGGTTGATATTTGTAGCTATACACATTCTTTAAAAATAAAGTTTTTCAAAAGATGTGTTAGTAATAGCAAAAGTTAACAATAAGCAAGTGAACACATTGTTCAATATTGGTAAAGTTTTAACACTGGGAAACTCATTTGTAAACTGATTATTAGTAAGATTTAAAAACTGCTTTCTGGATCAGGAAACAGATTTGTTAAAGACATTGTTAATGAACACGGTAATTTTGTAGATTTGATTTATTTAGAACAGGTGATTTTTCTTAACAATACCATAGTTTAAAACACGCAATAAAATTTTACATGCAAAAGCTTTTAAATATTTGATTTACAACAACTTGTTTAATGTTCAATACCGTATTATAAGTTATTATATAAAACCTATTTCTATTATGAATAACAATAAGAAAGATGTATATGAAAATATAGTATAGCTAAAAATTAAAATATACCAACAGTCACGATAAGAGGAACACATGCTTATAGATAATAACATTAACTGGCATTTAATTCATACTTAACTGTACCAAATATTCATATATTCAGTGGTTCCAAACAAGAATTATTCATAGAATGTCAGCAACAAATTCATTTTTGTTTAAGAAAGGGGATGACGAAATGACCTGAATAAGATGATGAATATGAAGAGAAACAATGGTCATTTAAATTCATTGATCGGACGGAAAAACTACAAACAAAATGTTAAATTTGGATCTAAATAAATATTTATGATTATTTTTCCCCTTTCTCTCTGACTTTCGTTTTTTAAGTCTCCAATAAATTTATTCTTTAAGTAAACTAAAATTGTATACATTATATAAAACAATCAGAAGGCGAGCTAACAAACGAACGAAAAAATAGGAAGGAAGAAACGAACGACCGAAAGGACGAACGAACGAATGAATAAATGAATTAGTATTTTCATATCACAGACCAGTTTTGTGTTAGTTTTAAATTTGACCTCAAATGAACACTCTTCTGAAGACTTCCTTAAACTCATAAAGGTGGGTGAACAATATGTCGCGGGATCAGAAAAATCATTTACCTAGGGCGGGACTCGAACCCGCAATCCCCCGCTTGCAAGTCAGGTGCCCTACCAACTGAGCTACATGGGCTGGTGATAGTACATTAATAACAACATCACCTGTATCGGTCCTGTGACATTCTCCCCTGCTCTATAAGAATTCGTCTTCGAATTCACAGACATAGAGACTTATAATGGGAGCACATGCGTAGCAATGTAACAGTCACAGACCACGTTGGGCGCCATTGTAGCGGGGTCAGAAAAATCATTTACCAAGGGCATGACTCGAACCCGCGACCACCGCTTGCAAGTCAGGTGCTCTACCAACTGAGCTAGCCGGGCTGGTGACAGTTCGTTAGTAACCATATCACCTGTATCGGTCCTGTGACAAATAGCCAAACCAAAATGTAAGTCTAGGCATACATATAGTAACCTGGCCAATTAGCTCAATTGAAGCTGACATTATTTCTGCGCTTTAAGTGCTTTGATTTCTAAAGAAATATTGATTTAAACGAGCCACTTGTAATTTTGTGGTGTTTTATTTGTAGGATTTTTTAAATACACGTATTTTTTTCGGGTAAATAGTATATCATACTGTACACAAACTAAGGCATGTATGAGGTCCCGCTTCATTGATCTGCTCCTTTAATGCGTTTTATTCTTCTTTCTTGTATTTAATATCGTACTTATAATGACGTCACAACAATGGTCTCCACTCCTCAAAATTTCAGAAAGTTGACAGAATTGAACGGCCTTGCATAACACTGAAGATTCAGTAAGGTGATGAAAAAACTTTCTGTTTTGCGATCGTTGTTTGTTTGAAATATCTGGTTATAATTCACTATATGTTGCCATTAAAGTGACATACCTAGCAGCTAACCGTCACAGGTGTTTGGCACATACCTGTGATAGTATTTAGCAGTACCTAGTCATTCCTGGACATACATTCTCCTCATTTGCAATAATATACAATATATAAGGTGGAAACTTGTATAGGAATGACAAGATACTCCTTGTATAATCCTAGGTATGTGCCAAACACCTGTGCTACCCGTCGGGTAGATTTTAGTCCTATAAGTAAGCCACCACCTCTAACATTATTTTTTTATGACATTGTGTCGCCGTGCGCATTTAGTGGCTTTGTTGGGGTTTGGACGGGACAACAGAAGAGGAAAAACTCATCACTGTAGTTAATTGTATTGTTTCGACCAATGATTAATTCAAACTGCAAATATATGTATAGTCGTCCCCTGTGGTACCGCGTCATCTATGGCACCGCAGTATTTACATTATGATGTAATATATTTTGCCTCTGGCGCCACCCACCAACTGTTTATACTAGAAGTAGGACACCGGAAGCACATGCTAGCGGTCAAAATACGTAAACATTGAAAATGTCAGCTGTTTTGGTGAGTAAATTGTACATTTTATTACCTTACCACTTTTCTTCAACACATTTCTTGAAAATCAATCAAACAGTATAAAAAAAAATTGTCAAGTTCAGTCAATTTTTTCTATTTTATACTTGTTTTCATCCTGTCGTCTGTTTTATGTCGTCATTCATACAAGAAAAAAAAACTACGGAAGCAAGGAAGGACCATAATTTCACTTAAGCAACTACTTTTGCGAATACTTTTACTACGTATTTTATTTCTTTTACAGCATCAGAAAGCTACTAAATCCAAGATGCAATACAACAGAGCAAACCTTCAAAGGGCCTTTGAAGCTGTAATGAACAAGGGTCTGTCTGTCTACAGGGCTTCAAGAGACTATGGAGTTCCTGAATCTACATTAAGAGACAGAACTCGTAGTATTGTGCCAGTGGATGTCACTGTAGGTTTTACACCACTTTTCACACATGACGAAGAAAAAAAGCTTGTTTCCCACATTTCCTACATGGCAAGTATTGGATATGGCTACAATGTTTGAAAAATAAAGTACATGGCAAGAGATTTCGCTCTTCACCTTGGTAAGCCAGTCAAAGCAAAGGAACATTTGAGTGACTGTTGGTTTTATACATTTATGAAACGTTGGCCCAATCTCAAGGTTGCTAAACCACAGAAGTTGTCACAGGAGTTATCAAAGGAGGCTATTGACTGTTACTACAAGGAACTGTTTAGTGTTCTAACAGAATTTGACCTACTTGACAAGCCTGAACGAATCATCATTGTTGATGAAACGGGCATAAGTACTGAACATAATCCTCCCAAGGTGGTTTGTAACTTGACAACAGAACCCCAGGCAGTGACATCACCTAGATCAAGCCTTGTTACAATAATAGCAGAGGGAAATGTAATTGGTAACAAGATTCCACCTTACTATGTGTTTCCAGGTAAGCGTTGGAATGATGAATTCTTAGCCAACTGTTACCCTGGCGCAGTTGAAATGTCAAAAAATGGCTGGTCAAACACTCAGATATTTGAGAATTATCTCAAAATGCATTTTGCCAAGTATGTCTGTTTCTCTCCTGACACAGCTACTTTGATCCTGTTTGATGGACATAAGTCCCATGTTTCACTCACTCTGGCAGACTGGGCAAAGAAAAATAATGTTGTGCTATTTGTCCTCCCACTGCACTAGAGTCATTTGACACAGCCATTAGATGTGTGTGTTTTTGGGCCCTTTAGGTCCATGTACCATAACGAATGTCATGATTTCATGCACCAAAACCCAGGCCTTACCATCTCAAAATATCATGTTGCAGCCTTAACAGCCAGACCCTACATCAGAGCAGTATCTGCTGCATTCAGAAAAACAGGCGTCTTCCCCTTTAATAAGGATGCAGTCACAGATGACCAAGTTGCTCCTGCCACCATATACTCAAAGGAAGAGCAAGTAGCAGCATACCAAGTTGATGTACATACTGTCTCTCGGCCACAGCCTGTGAATCCAGTTCCTTCAGCACAGACACCCGAGTATTTCTTCACAAAGAGAACAGTCACTTCAGCTGTTGCCAAGCCTAAACCTAAACGCAAGTTTGTCCCACTGGTAACTTAAACAAGCCATCTGAAATTGACAGTCTAAAACAAACAACTTGTAAACCAAACGCCAGTCAGCTTAAGTCTTCAGTTAAGCCTGTAATTTGTGATAAAGAACCTCTCCCCAGCACTTCAGGTCTAAGTAAATCTGGTGGACCAATACCCCATTTGTCTGAAGACTCCCAAAGTGATGTGTCTGCTTCAGAGAGTGCAGACAGTCTATGCTGTGTATGTTCTGGTTGGCAGCCAGAGGAATTAAGGGGATGCCAGACAGTAGTTTTTGTAAAGTGGGGAAAATGTGACTTTTGCCCACACTGGACACACTTTCAGTACTGCTCAGAAGTGAGGGTCTTGCGCCGTGGTTCTGTGTTTAAGTGACCTCACTGTCTGCAGAAAAAGTAAAAATAGGTACCACATGTGAAATAAACTATTATTTTAACTGTTAAAAGAAGTTTTCATAGTGTTTACAGTTGTTAACATTTATTAAATGACTGTTTGAACAATTGTTGGAGGTTGCACTAATTTTATGTGACTTCTGTTCGTTTTTGGACACCATACTGTTAATGCCGCGGTACCAGAGTGGCTTCCTTTGAAAAACATTTGACTGACCTACTTTATTTGGAGTGGCCATTTTTCCACAAAAAAACTTTAAAGACAATGACTTTTAGGCAGAAATGAGGAGGACAGATGACTAAATATATGACAGTTCAGATCTTCAGGTAAGCGTTATTGTTTTTATTTGAAATGCGTTTGCCATTAAATACCGCGGTACCACAGGGGACCAAGTTAATATACTAAATAAACAATACAGAAATGCATGTACTGTATATGGCAATGCATAAAAGATATTCACAGTCAAGCAATAACAGAATCTCGATGAATGCCTTTCACATAGACAATTGAAATAATGTCAATAATTCATTGGATCAATGCTATACTTATCAATCCATCAGTTGGCAGATAAGTACATGTAGTTATAAATAAGAACTAGTGGTACAAGTTTATAAAATTTACTTGCAGATATATGTATTATTGTCAGCACCAAAAACTATGGCGTTTCAATGTTTTGCAAAATGGCAAGTGCGAATGCTTATTTGCTGTGAGTGGTCAATTTAAGTCATGTGATTTAACTGTCCGAGATAATGGTCGTGATACGTGTCCGTTTATGGTCAAGGGGAGATAATGACTACTAAAATATGGTAAAAACTACTGTCATGATACTGCTACTCTATATTCACGAACTGTAGGCTATCTAATAATTGGTATTTAAGGTAGACATTGAAACAGGGCCTAAATTGAGAGGGAATGGACACTCCTTATCTATCGAAAGAATAACCAAAATATTCTGTCGCGCGTTCACCTGTATATCCTGTAATGGAAAATCGATCGATAATTGATTATCTACAGTTGGTAAGCATTTAGTTTGAATGCTCTTAGTTTAAAAAAAACATCGGTCTTTTTGTCAATAATAGGCTGATTTTCATAATCTAAAATTTGTAAGAAGGAAGAAACATTCAACTTTTTCATATCTTTTTTTCACTTCAACAACGGAAGTTTTTCTTTCAAGCCAACGAGTAAAAGACGACAACTTGGTACGTTTTTCTTTCTATTTTGTTATTATCTACAATTGGTTAGCGGAAAGTTGACATGCAAGCAGACGATTAAAAGACAACAACTCAATATGTTTTCTCTTTTTTGTAAAAAGTCTGTCTCCATTTGATGAAAGTACAATATTCAACTGTCCATTATGAAGTAAATATGAAGAGAAAGTTGGAAACCTTGTATCCAGATCCCAATATGGTTCAAGCAGAGTGCGATGCAGTATATGTTTAGTGTTTTTATTAAGTCTGTTTGCACCGATACCACCCCAAATTCGGTACATTGATTATCTCTGAATGACTATTTTCGACAAAACTGCTATGTTTACGGTGCTCTATTTCATAAACAAATACAGATATAGGAATAAAATACATTGTAAAGCTCAGTTCTACAGTACAGCTCCTGCGATATGTACAAATTTTGTACTTCCTCCGCGATCGCAGTCAATGCAATCTGCGGAGTTTCTCCTTGAAAAACGCTCAGAATCTTTACGATTTAAGTTTACACACAATTGCTGCGTTTTACAGCGTTACCGCAGAGATTCTCCACGAATATTCTAATGTTTCATCATCAGAGTTTTGACAAATTATTTTCAATTTAAAGGTGTGAAAAATTAATCATTATAAAATACATTTGCTGTGTACGTTCATTTTGGACTGTTCAAAACGCTTGTTATTATTTAGTAAAACCGATCAATAATTTTTGCCAAGTGCCTAGACGATACAGATGTTGCAGCAATTTAGGTTTCTTAAAAATATGAAAGCAGTTTAACACGTGTTGATTGTAAATCGGTCAATTCATTTTCTGAAAATATGATCAGCTGTTTGGTGAAGCATTTGCTTTGAAATGTCATTCTTTGCGTAAACAAATAGGAGTGTTCGTAAACAATTGCATCAGAATTAGAGCCCATTTGTTCGAATTTTGACTGTTTAAATTAGATGTATTAATTTTTCGCAGTTTGATTATCATTTCAGACTACTTGTTTAAACTGCACACAGTGGTAGAGGGCATTGAGGTGGAGTGCAGTGCCAAAGAACCATAACTCTATTTTGCCCGGTTTTTTAATTATCTCCCATTTTAGAAAAATCTTGTCAGGAGCATAACCTGAAAACCTTTGGACATAATTTGTTTAAACTGTACACAGTGGTAGAGGGCATTGAGGCGAAGTGCAGTGCCAAAGAACCCAAGGCTCTTGCGAGAGGGCGATTCGGGCAAAGTCGATGCTTCGCTGTCTCAAAATTCGCCTTACGTGAAGATCAAAGTTAAAATCTAGTCGCCTTGTCAAAGTTAAGTTGCCCTGGGAAAACATGGATAAGAGTCAATGGTGTCATAAAATATGGCAGTTTCTTAAGATATGGAGTTGTTTTTTAGCTCACCTGAGCACAAAGTGCCCAAGGTGAGCTTTTGTGATTGCCTGATGTCCGTCGGTCGTCCATCCGTCTGTGCGTCGTCAACTTTTTCTTCAAACAACTTCTTCTCCTGAACTGCTGGGCCAATCTTGCTGAAACTTGGCAGGAATGTTACTTGCATGAAGCTTTACCAAAATTGTTCAAATGGTTCAGGTCCATTGCATTTCTAGGCCACAGGAGCTAAAAATAGATTTTCAAAGTTGGAACTTAAAAAATCTTCTTCTCCGAAACCACAAGGCCTGGAGCTTAGATATTTGGTATGAAGCATCATCTAGTGGACCTCTACCAAGTTTGTTCAAATTATGACTGTGGGGTCAAACCTGACCCCATCCCAGGGGTCAGTTGATTTTACAAAGATTTATATAGGGAAAACTTAAGAAATCTTCTTGTCAGAAACCACAAGGTCTAAGGTTTAGATATTTGGTGTGCAGCATTGTCCAGTAGACCTTTACCAAGTTTGTTCAAATCATGGCTCCTGGGTCAAAAATGGCCCAGCCCAGGGGGTCACATGTTTTACATAGAGTTATATAGGAAAAACTTTAAAAAATCTTCTTGTCAGAAACCGCAAGGCCAAGAGTTTAGATATTTGGTATGCAGCATTGTCCAGTGGACCTCTACTAAGTTTGTTCAAATCATAGCCACTGGGTCAAAATAGGCCCCACCCCGGGGGTCAATTGATTTTACTTATATAGGAAATCTTTAAAAATCTTCTTACTGGAAACCTCGATGCTGACAGCTTAGATATTTGGTATGTAGCATTGTCTAGTAAACCTCTATCAAGTTTGTTCAAATTATGTCCCCTGGGTCAAAATTGGCCATGCCCCAGGGTTCTCTTGATTTACATATAGTTATATAGGAAAAACATAAAAAATCATTTTTCTCCGAAACTAATAGGACTAGACCTTAGATATTTGGTGTGGAGTATTGTGTTGAGAACCTTTACCAGTATTGTTTATATGCTTTTTTACATATTAAGGGCCCCCGGGGTGGGGCAAATTTTGACCCGGGGGCCCTTAATATGTAAAAAAGGCAATCTTTAAAAATCTTCTTATTGGAAACCTCAATGCTTACAGCTTAGATATTTGATATGCAGCATTGTCTAGTGGATGTCTACCAAGTTTGTTCAAATTATGTCCCCTGGGTCAAAATTAGCCACGCCCCAGGGTTCTCTTGGTTTACATAAAGTTACAGTACGCGCCAGGAGGAAGTCACATTTTCTGCTTTATTTCGCGGACGCGGAAAAAAAAAATCTGCCGCGACATCGAGGAAAAAAACGGATTTCCTCGATGTCTCGACATCGCGAAATATCTCGGCGATATTTGACGACCAGCGCGAAAATAATTAGAGTCATAACTCACCTGGATAAGCTGAACATTTAATGAAATGACCGTAATGAAACTGTGCATTTTATGTGTGCCAATTAATATGTGACATTTGGTAAAATTAAAATCAAAATTTCTCATACATTTGCTGTGTAGGTTTATGTGTACTTCCGACGTTGAAAACGCTCGTTATTGTATAGCAAAATCGATCAATAATTTTGTCAAGCGCATAGACGATACAGATGTCGCAGTAGGGTTTACTTGTTGTATGTTTTCTTTAAATATAGGAAAGCAGTTTTAACAGGTGGAAATCGAAAACCAGTCAATTTATTTTCTGAAAATAGGGTCAGCTCTTCCGAGAAACAATCTAGTACTTTTGGTTTTGAATTGTCATTCCTTCCGTTAATAGATACGAGCATTCATAAACAAATGCATCAGAATGAGAGTTTTGTGAGAGTTTTATACATTTAAATGATATTTTAAAGCGTAAAATTCGCTGAAATGCGTGTAATCAGGAACTTTGTGAGACTCGATGCGTCAATTCTTACCTGTGAAAAAAGTTCGCAAAACCATTTAGTGGACGTCCGCTGCGATATTTGGTGACCATGTCCGCGGCGGTCATCCTCGAAATGCGGCGGATTTGGTCGCGTTTTAAGGAATGGGTAGTCCGCGACGACCTTGAGAAAAACGAGAGTTCCTCCTGGCACGTACTGTATATAGGAAAAACATGAAAAATCATTTTTCTTCCAAACTAATAGGACTAGACCTTAGATATTTGGTGTGGAGTATTGTGTTGAGAATCTTTACCAGTATTGTTTATATGTTGGCCCCGGGGTCAAAATTGGCCCCGCCCTGGGGGCCCTTAATATGTAAAAAAGGCAATCTTTAAAAATCTTCTTACTGGAAACCTCAATGCCTACAGCTTAGATATTTGGTATGCAGCATTTTCTCTACCTAGTTTATTTGAAAAATGTCCCGGGGGTCACTATTGACCCTGCCCAAGGGGTCACAAGTTTTAAATAGCAGTTTAGAAGAAAATCTTTAAAAATCTTCTTGTCTGAAACCACAAGGCCTAGAATTTTAAAATTTGGCATGAAGCAAGCTTTATCAAGCTTTTTGAAATTATTAGATTAGGTTAAAGGTCACAGAGGCTAAAAATAGATTTATCTACTGTACCTCATAGAGCCTTCATTTATAGACCAATATCTTTAATATTTATAATATATCGGTAGGTTCCTTGCATGGACGTCTACCCATGGGTAGGGTTTGAGGTCACTGGGTCTAGGTCAAGGTCACCATAGCTTATGATAGATATTTCTACTTTCTGTCATAGAGCCTTTATTTATTGACTGATATTTTACATATTTGGTTTGTAGGCACTTACATATTTTCAATTAAAAAATGAAATACTGCTTAACAGCAAACCTACACCCAAAGTACTCAGGTGAGCGATCCAGGGCCATCATGGCCCTCTTGTTTACAATACACAAACTGTTGCTTGCCAGTCACTCATTAGGGAATCCCTGTAAAACTCAGCCTCTCGCTATTTCTTCCTTATAGCCATGTGTGACGTACAGAGCGAAGACTCCGCCCATGTTATTTATATCTTTTCAACGAGAACATTCGATAGCGACACTTAGGCGAAATAAACCAGTCAGCATCTAGTTTAAAAAAAAGCACTTTTGAGTGATGAATAATAATGAGTTTCCTGTCGGATATTCTTAGCTGATTTCAGTGTTTATAAATGACCACTAATTGATCACTATTTCATGGCGATGTCGTGGCAGTTAAGGGCTTGATTGAGGTCAGGTGTCCTCTGAGCAATGAGGCGATTAAACTGAGTTAGGTATGGATATTGTATCACGAGACAAAAAAGGTGCAATCTATCAGGTTTTCTGTGAAAATCAAGTCAGCAATGAAAGGTTGATCCTCGGAAGTGTTACATTTTAATTGTCAATCATTGTTTTCCAAATGGTCTGCGTCACAATAGTTTTTAGTTTCATTACGTTTCTGAAAATTGATTTATAAAGATTAATTTTCGAATAAAAGTTGAAATGTCTCTGTCAGCCTAGTAACAGCACTCACCCAAACCATAACGTAAACGCAAATGAAGAGTTTGAACAAACAGAATTGCCTGCAAAAAATCACCAAATCTATGAATCGGGCATCGTTCAGTTGGTACATTCAGGACGACTTTTGCACTGTAAATAAGTAGGCAGGCAATTCAGTAGGCATTCATGTATTTTATCATACTTTAAAGTTTGCATTTTCAAAATTAAGTTATTAACTGTTGATTTGTTTTTACTTTGATCATAAGTACTGGTTGATAAAAGGGATCAATTATTAAAGGGAAATTTATTATTAGATAAGCATACGTTGTCCGAAACAAAAGTTAACGAAACAATGTCCACTTCTCTCTGAAGTCTGTCCACTTCTCCCTAACCTTCAACCCAGGGAGAAGTGACTTCTCCCAAAATAGCGAGAGGCCTGGAGCCATAACTCTATTTTGCCTCGTTTTTGAATTACAATGTATCTCCCCTTTTAGAAAATCTTGTCCGGAGCATAACCTGAAAACCCTTGGACATAATTTGTTTAAACTGCACACAGTGGTAGAGGGCATTGAGGCGGAGTGCACTGCCAAAGAACTATAACTCTGTTTGCCCTGTTTTTGAATTATCTCCCATTTTAAAAAAATTTTGTTAAAAAGTCTACATTTCTTGTCTGCTCCATAACTTTTAAACTGCTGAAATTTTTTTGAAATAACTTGGCACAAATGATCACCATCATGAGACGATGTGCAGAGCACAATAATTGGGTTGCTACCCCCAAGGTCAAGGTCACAGTTAAAGGTCAAATATCCACATTTCATGTCTCCTATATAAGATACTAACTTGGCTTACGAAAAGTTTTTTTAATTACTTTGCACAAATGATCACCACTATGACACAATCAGAACCCAACATCTAGGTTGCTAACCCAAAGGTCAAGATTAAATGTTCTCCATAACTTTTTGACTTTATGGAAGATTTTAAATAGCTTGGCTCAGATAATTTCTGTCATGAGACTATGTGCTTATTATTTGCATGGCACAACATCAAGGTCATGGTTGGTTAAAGGTCAAAAAGTACACATTCATGTCAGACTGCCTTGTATATGTATGGACTGACATTCGTAAAATCTTCTTGTCAGAAACCACAAGGCTTGGATTTAAGATACTTGGTATGTGAAGAAAGTATTTGCAGTTGTTTTCAGGTGAGCAATAAAAGGGCCATCATGGCCCTCTTGTTTTAAGTGTGACAACTTTTTTTTTGAATGAGACAAATTGACTGAAGAAAATTCTTACCAACCAACAGGTTTTTATTTATTTGTTTGAAACTGCCTTAATGAATACCAAGTCACACAAAATAAAGTGTTATTTATTTTATCTTTGTATTCCTTTCCTTACTGACTTCTTCCTACAGTGGATGACAGTCTGGGACTGGTAATTTCAAAGAATGATGATATGGTGAACTCTCTGCCTATTTCATTTATTGAAGAATGTCCCATTCCCAATGTTTTTCATGGCCAGATCAATTCTAAAATTTAACCGTGTCTTACTTGAAGGTTAATGCAAAATCCCAAAGAATATTTGGCAAATTTAGGGCTGCATCTTATAGGCGAGTGCACTTTATACGCGAGTATATAAGGTATATTTGACATTATAAATACATTAAATAACCCAAATAATCAGTAATTCAGTACTATCTAATTTGTTTTAATGTGCATTCAAACAGAATTTGTTGTGATTATATTGACCCATAAGGGTGTAAGTGAAAAAAAACTTCAGTGTTTCAGTTTCTCTTTGTTTATTATATAACGATTATTTTCTGATAATAAATCGAAATGCTCTCTCCAATTCGATTTGATAATTGATTTTTAATTAAGTAAGATTGTACAACACTAGCTTTAAATAACACCTCCTCACAAAAGGCAAGGCTATTTTCAACCAAACTTTAAAGAAATGTTCCTTATATTGGCCTTTCTTAAACTTGACATAATAGTTATGGTCTGTTGCACATAAGGGCTGCAAAAGCTAGAAATACTGAAAAATTCTAACAACAGTTCTAACAACATCTCCTAAACTGCATGGTCATTTTCCACCAAATTTCACAGAAAAGTTCCTTAATAATAAAGTCTTTTATTAAAATTGCTCAAATTGTTCCACTTCGTTGCACAAAATGCTATAAATAGATTTGCTTTAAATGACATCTCCTCATAAGCTGCTGCTTCAAAATTGGCTCTGAGTTTATTTGTATAAAATATAAGATATTTGAAAATCTTCAATTTAGAAAATGTAATATTGCTTCTGACATTTGCATGACAGCAGACCCACAGCCAAAATACTCGGGTGAGCAATCCAGGGCCATCATGGCCCTCTTGTTTGTTTGTTGTTTTTTTTGGTCAAAACCATACGTTTGGATTAAAAAGAAGTTTGTTTTTTTTCAAATTCACATGTCACAAAAAAATTGAACAGGCAGGAGATACAAACTCTACAGATTTGCTTGTTATGTGACAATAAGACCTGAATTCCAGAGTCAAGGTCAGAAGATATCATTGTCCAGCTTAGATTTTGAAATTACTTAGCACAATGTTTACCAGAAAGCAAACCATCTCTGTTTGTTTGCCTGTGCTGCCAGATAGCTTGGAATGATACCTAAATGTTTGTGTCCACTCTGTAAATCATTGATAAAGATTCTGAAAAAACTTTGCTGAAATCTTCCTCATATTGAGGCAGGGTGCTCTTAACCATCTGTCTGTTTGTTTGTCTGTATTGCCTAATAAAAGACCTGCATATTTGTGATAACTCCGTCTTCAAGTGATTTTTAGAAAAATACCCATCTATAATTCTGTTCTACTCCCATTTGAACATTAGTGTCTGTGGTTTGGAACTTTAAATGGAAGTTTTGATGAAGTTGCTTACTGACTACAGAATGCATTCCAACAGTTTGTACAGATTTATTCCATTCAAACCACTTTTTGTAGGCAATACCCTTTTGGGGGCATTTGCAATCCACAGTGACAGCTCTTGTTAAGTTTTAAGAAAAAAAAGTTGCTTTTAGTTATGTTAAGGATAATTTGAATACTTTTTAGGCTAATTTCAGCAGATTGAATAACCTTATTAATAATCTAAAAAGCCATTTAAATGAAGATCTTGGACTTTTTAATTTGAAACAAAAATATAGTGCAGCATCCTTATTAGGATGAGGTTAAAAAAGACTGGTACTAGTGACTCAGAAAATTATCTTGTCAGTTTTAGTCTAGCTGCCAATTCATATCAATACTCAAATAAGTTTTGACATTTTATTAGTTTTGTCTAAAACATTAGGTCTTTATTTGCAAATTAAGAAAATTATGAACATAAGATAAACATCTTGTCATTAATGAGTACTGTCAAAGTAGCAAGCAAAAAGAAGGTAATTGCTAGGTTTAACCTGTATGTTGGCTTGAAATACTCACCAGATAGTGGATGCATCAGTTTACAAGGGAGCCTGAGGGAATAAGGTGGGGATGTAGTAGTTTAATTAATGATAGAGGGAAAACATTTACATTTTGCAAACTGTGAACACCTACTGCTGTCCAGTCCTGTTTTATTTTTGAGTGAAAACAGCTCAGGATTAAAGAAAAAACCAACAAGGTGAGAAAATATTTATAAGTATTGTGAAGATAATTTATTTGTAAATTATGTTAATTCATTTACAACTGATCAGCCGTATCACTACATACGAGGGATGATCCAAACTTTTGTAGACTTTTGCTGTTGCTTATCCGAGTGATTAAAATTTATTAATTCATACACTGAAATAAATCAGAACATTTAATAAATCACGTTAGTTAAAATATTATATACAGTCCAATCTAACTTTAGCAGCCAGCCAAGGGAAACGGTAATTTTGGTTGCTTAAGCAAGGTGACTGCCTATTTAAGGGGGTAATGTTGACTCGCTTTCTTTAGTACTAGTGGTCACTTTTAACACAGAATTATAACACTTTGTCAATTGTTGTACACAAATGTTTCTTTATTAACTTTTTAATATGATAATTCAAGTTCAAAATACAATACATATAGCATCCTGTAATCATTTTAATTTTTTTAGATGTTATCAGTATTATTGACTTCCTTATTGCGACACATTGAGCGGTCTCAGCTTTTCTCCATGAAAGTAAAACATTTGATTCTTTAGTGCTGACTCAGTAATAGCATATTTGAAAATTTCTTTGTTCTAAGTTTACATTTTATCTTTGAAAGTAACAAACATTGATTCTCCACTAAACGTGCAAAGTTTGAAATATTCTGTCCCTCAAGTATATTTTCTTGCACAATAGTTGCAAAATACTTTTTGTCCTTTTAATTGCATCATAACATTGGCCTGAAAGTAAAATCTAAAAACATGGTCTAGTCCATTTGATTTATACAAAATTATTTACATTCAAAGGTGCTGTGTAACCCATTTTTCTATGTCCCCAGTCCTAATGCACTTATTACTTTTGGTTTTAGATAATTTTTCCTCAAGCAAAGGATGGAGGAAACAATTTGAATTATTTGATGACGTCGATAGCGCTTACTGAATATATTGACTGTAAGCATTTAGCTGAGTTTGATTTAACTCGTTACCAAACGAAAACTGTCCTAAGGTATATATAACATGATCACATGTATGGTTCGGTATAATAAAATAAATAACACACATCAGCGAGGGTGATAGAGGGTATTGACAACCCTCAAAAAAACAATAACACCCTAGGCTTTCGCTTAAAATCTTGTCCAAGCTACATCTCCAAAACCACTTGGGGGATTTATTTTGAAACCAGAATGTTTGTCACAAAGCCTTGTTATATATAAAACATCAGTAGGGGTTGGGAATAAAACAGTATTGTTCGTATTCAAGGCCAGACTCACAGCTTTCTATTTCTTTGAATAATTATGTTTTCAACCTTCATATAAGAATCTGAAGCAGAAAAACATTACTTTACCATTTACCTTCAGTTCGTGCTCTATTTTTTGTCTGATCTCTTTTCCACAGGCATATTCAATTATATATTTACACCAGTTTCATTTCAAAGCTACATTTCGGGGGCATATGTCAATTTCCAGTGACAGCTCTTGTTATTTTTAAAGGTTGTCAGGACTACTTCTCTTATACTACTAAAGCAATTTGAATGAAATGTTACAGGATTGATCGGTACCTCAAGTACTTGCGCATATTTAACAGGTTTTTCGGTTGAATGATTTTGGCTGAGTAATGGCCCTTGAGTAAAAAAGGCTTTTTAGCCTGTTAATGAATTTTGTGTCGCCTGCTACACAGTAGCTGCAACATGCTACAAAGTAGCCGTGACATATTGGGATCACTTCTCCATCTTCTGTCTGTCTGTCCGTCTGTTGGTCTGTCTGTCCGTCCATCTCGAAACTTGTCCAGACTACTCCTCAAAAACTACTGGTGCAATTTCATCTTACTTCATAGGAATGATCAGTACCAAGTCTAGTTGTGCATATCATCGGCATTTTCCAGTTCAGTGATTTTTGTCAGAGTTATGGCCCTTTAATGATTTTTATTTTTAAAGTTTGTGTGGACTACTTCTCTTATACTACTAATGCAGTTTGAATGAAATGTTACAGGATTGATCAGTACCTCAATCAAACAGTCTAATCACCCCTCAATACAACTGCTTAATTGGGTATCATCAGGCGACACATGTGATCTCTGATCGCTCTTGTTGATATAATGGCACCTTGCAAGAATCTCTGCAGTTCATTTGGTTCAAGGTCAGGGTCATCTATTTAATCTCAAAGAGCTTTCAATTATAGACCAATGTCTTTGATATTTTGTATGTAGGTTCTTTGTATGGACCTGTACCCTTAGGTGGTGTTTTAGATCTCTGGGTCAAGGTCACTGCAGCTAATATTAGATTTTTCTACTTTCTGTCATAAAACCTTTATTAATTGACTTATATTTTAGATATTTGGTTTGTAGGCACCTGCAGATCTTCAATTAGAAAATGTAATACTGCTTCTGATGTTCACTTAACAGCAAACCCATAACCATTGTACTCAGGTGAGCAGTCCAGGTCCATCACAGCCCTCTTGTCTGACCTGTGTTTACTATAATAACTCAAGATATTTATTTTAGATTTTTATTCACTGTTTCGTGAACTTACCTTGATTCCTTTGTTAACCTTGAATGGTAGTTTTCAGGTGAGCGATGCAGGGCTGTCATGTCCCTCTAGTGTATGCACACCAACGCCTGCTCTCTGGTTTTACGGCATGTTGTATTCATATCTTGTGATGAAAACTTTGTTTGCAAGTTCACCAGTTAATGTACATGTGCATGATGTGTTTTTTATGCATCCACCCCTAGCAACTGGCAAAAAGTCAGGTGAGCGACCAAGGTCCATTTGGTATTGATTTCTTGTGGCAATTTATGATATCAATTTTCTGTTTTTTTTTCCTCCAAAATCTCGGATAACCTTCAAGTTTATACAAGTAAAAATTATATTTAATTATGAAGGAGGTTACAAATAATTATAAAATGTATACCAGTTCTGGCTTTTGTAATATACAGGCAAAAGTTTGTGCGATAATTAAATTCCCACTCAGCATATTCAGCTACAGCACTGGTAACAAATAAAAACTGTGCACATGCTGTTTTTCACAGACACATTGAAAATGTGAAAAAACAGTCACGACATTTCATACAAAATATTGTGAACAGTAACCAGGTAAAGGTAAACTTTGAAATAAAATTTCAGCATCAGTTCATCAGTTCAGGTGCACTGAGATTTGGCAGATTACTAATGCCTCACAAATAATTGGAGGTTGGGGCTTGACAGTTTGGCTGAGCATTAATAAGGAGAAATATGGTATGGTATGCTTAATAAAACTTGAATGTTCACTGGCCTGTGACATGTAAAGTTATTTAGAGTTAATTTACATATGTGGATGGGATCATTGATGCATTATATACTATAGTGAATAAATTTTTGAATTTATTCCAAGCTCCTAGTACCAGTGTATGTTCATTTATGTGGATAAGGATTTGGTTAGGAAAATACTGGGCAACCAGTGAGTAATTTACTGTCCGTACATAATTTAGTGTGAATGAGTTGATATTTGTGTTTGTATAAAATGCTGATAAAGAAAGCGATTGATTTCACATTTTGAAGAGATTGTTCATATTTAAGTATCATGGGTCAGAGATAGTTCGTAAAAGTTTCAAGGAGCAGACATAGTTCATACAAGTATCAGGGAGCAGAGATAGTTCATACAAGTATCAAGGGGCAGAGATAGTTTATAAAGTATCAAGGGGCAGAGATAGTTCATAAAGTATTAAGGGGCAGAGATAGTTCATAAAAGTTTCAAGGAGCAGACATAGTTCATACAAGTATCAAGGAGCAGAGATAGTTCATAAAGTATCAAGGGGCAGAGATAGTTCATACAAGTATCAAGGAGCTTCTAGTCAGATTCCAATGGTAAAAATACTAAAAATCAGTTAATTTAGTTTTTTTTATGTTCCCAAAGGGAGGCATATAGTTTTTGAATTGTCTGTCTGCCCATCTGTCTGTCTGTCCACTTTTTGTCCAGTCTAACTTTGTTAGTCATGGATGGATTTTAAAATATTTTTGCATAATTATGTGGCACCTTGAGTCAATGTGTCACATGCAAGACCCAGGTTTGTAGGTTAAAGGTCAAGGTCCCACTTTGACTTAAAAGGAAATTTTCATAAAAGTGCCTTGATGGTCATGTCCGGTCAAAAATTCTGTCACTCCTGGATGTATTTTAAAATCATTTGGCATAAATGTGTTGGACATGATGACAAGGTGTCGCGCTCAAGAATCAGGTGTCCAGCTGAGAGGTCAAGGTCGCACTTGTACGTCAAAAGTAATGATTCTCTCCGGTCAACAATTCTCATATACCTTGATGGATCTTAAAATGACTTGGCATTATTCTCCCTAGAAATGGTGAAGAGATGTTGCATGCAGGAATCAGGTCTGCAACTCCAAGGCCACACTTGCATCTCAAAAGTCATGATATGGTTGTGAATAGAAGATTATCTGAAAAGTTTAAAGAGGCTGTACTCCAGATTTGACCTAAAATTTTTTTTTCATAAATTATATATTTAGATGCCGTGAGATTATAACAACATAATATTTTACTTCAAAACTGAATATAAAAGTCAAAATAGAATAAAAAAATATTTTCGCTCCAGCCTGATTTGAACTCTGGACCCCTCATGTAAACAAAATATAGCCAACGCTTTTACTGTCACCACCATCGCCGCATGTGATATTACAGATATTTACTTTAAATCTTATACGATATAGTTATACCGTCGCGTTACGGTATAGCACTTTGAAAGGGAAAAAAATCAATTTATAATGTAATTATTTGACTTATTTTTTGTCAGTAAGTTATTTTTGAAGCATTAATCATAAATATTACAAGAAATTTATAATACAAGAAAACTTTCTTTTTTTTGTCATCTGGAGCACAGCCCCTTTAAACTAAATGTTTCCACACCTACACATATATCAGGATCTTGTTTGGACCATGTCTACATCATTAGACTAGCAGCTGGCTGTAGAACAGTTCATTGTTATTACAGTGATCATTCAATTTCTAGCTTAAATTTGAATATGGGTCATCTGGAATCAAAAACTAGGTCAAATAGCCCAAATATGGAAAAACCTTGATAACACTCTAGAGGTTACATTATCAGTTACATTATCAGTCCAAATGACCTTGAAATTTGTGAGAAAGGTTGCTTCGATGATTTCTTGCAAAAGTTTGAATATGGGTCATCTGGGGTCAAAAACTAGGTCACAGAGCCCAAATATGGAAAAACCTTGTTAACACTCTAGAGGCTACATTTTCAGCCAAAATATCCTGGAAATTTGTCAGAAAGGTTGCTTTGATAATTTCTAGCTCATATTAGAATATGGGTAATCTTGGTTCAAAAACTAGGTCACAGAGCCAAAATATGGAAAAATCTTGTAAACACTTTAGAGGTTACATTTTCTGTCCAAATACATGCATCCTGGAAATTTGTCAGAAAGGTTGCTTTGATGATTTCTAGCTCATGTATGGGTCATCTGGGATCAAAAACTAGGTCACAGAGCCCAAATATGGAAAAACCTTGTTAACACTCTAGAGGCTACATTTTCAGCTAAAATATCCTGGAAATTTGTCAGAAAGGTTGCTTTGATAATTTCTAGCTCATATTAGAATATGGGTCATCTTGGTTCAAAAACTAGGTCACAGAGCCCAGTTATGGAAAAACCTAATGTTACAATTTCAGTCCAAATAACCTGTTAATTTGTCAGATAGGTTGTTTCTATAATTTCTAGGTCAAGTTTGAATTTGGGTCATCTGAGGTCAATTAACCAGGTCCATAACAACTTTGTTTAAATGAGTCATACTCGGGTGAAGGATATAGGGCCATCATGGCCCTCTTGTTTTGGTTGTTGTAGTTTTTAGCTCACCAGAGCACTTTGTGATCATGGTGAGTTTTTGTGATCACCCTGTGTTCGTCCGTCATCAACCTTTTACAAATGTACTTTAAACAACATCTCCTCCTAAACCACTAAGTGAAAGATGATAAAACTTTACAGGAATGTTCCTTGTATGAAGCTTTACCAAAGTTGTTCAAAGAATTCATTGTTATACCCCCAAAATTAAGTTGGGTTGGGGTATATAGGAGTCACCCAGTGGTTGGTCTGTCGATCGGGTGGTCGGGCAGTCAGTCGGTCTGTTGCAATTTCTTTGTCCAGAGTATAACTTGGAAACTGATGGTTTGAATTCAATGCAACTTCATACAATGGTCAAGTGCAATGTTCAAGAATCAAAACTCCATCTTAACTATTTGCAGAGTTATTGCCCATTGTTGGTTATCCTTGTTCAGAGCATAACTTGAAAACTAATGGCTGGAATTCAATGAAACTTCATACAATGGTCAAGCACAATGACAGGAAGTGCAATGTACAAAAAGCACACCTATATTTAATTGCCCACAACCATAACTCTATTTCAATTCTTTTACAAAGTATTATGTTCCTAATAACTAGGGATGGCAAAATTTGTTCATTTTAGCATTCGAATGTTCGGATCATTTTGCATTCGAACGTTCGAATCACTCGTACTCAATAGTTACACAGTGTTTTCACGAACTTCTCGGCCAAACTCCATGCAGCGTTTACTTTCCATTCAGTACAAAGGCATGTCACGTGATGATAGTCGAACGTAAATAAACAAAATGTTAAACTTTTTTTCAATTTCATTACATCAAGGCATGTTAAATCGATGCAATTCCAATAATAACTGAAGAAAAAAGAATAAAAAATAATTTCTGAAATCCAGCTAAGTTTTACAGTGAAGGGGAGATCACTGCCAGGAGATTGCTTCTCGACGTGGTTAACTCAGTAAGATCCGAGTGTTTCCAATTCATTGATGTGTATTTCTCGGTATCCGGTATCCTTAATGGGTAAATCACCTTTCGATTTAAATTTATACTTAGAAGGTCGAAAAGAAAAAGAAATTGAGACGAAGCCCAAGTTACTGTTGACATTTTGACTGATTATAAGCGTTATGGATGTGAACTGTTAGAGAATTTGCGAGAGAATAAAATAACCCCAAAAATTGTGCCACAATAAAGTAAAATCGGGGTTAGTGCCAGTAACTGACTGACACGTCTGTGTATTTAATTTCTTCCTTCTGTTTCCTAGTTTGACCACAGACTCGACACTCTGACACGGACGTACTAGTACCTTTTGACTTAGCTATTGTAGGTGACACTTGCTTAAAGCACAGGTCACCAACATTAGATGACGGAAGATTACGGTCGTCTGACCAGACGTGTTAACAGAGGTGTTAAAGCAACAATAGGTGTGAATTCACCTGATTATAACGCCTTTCTTACTTCTTCAAGCACTTCATGATTTCATTTTCCCATGAAAACAAAAATGATAGATTTCTTTTCTAAACATTCGAATGCCAAAAATACATTCGAACGTTCGGCATCGGATCCGAACTTTCGAACGTTCGAACGTTCACTTACATCCCTACTAATAACTTCCTCAGTTCCGAAGCAGTCTTGTAGAGGTACATTGTATTAATCACATTTAGTGATAGCTCTAGTATTCATAAAAATGTTCTCTTTACAGTGATGTGGTGTTTATGTATCTGTGATAACTCTAGTTTAATGGACCTCTGCCAAGTTTGTTCAAATAATGTCCCTTGGGTCACTGTTGGCTGCACCTGATGGTCACAAGTTCTATATAGCAATATAGAATAAAAAATTTAAACATCTTCTTGTCTGAAAGCACAGGGCCTTGGACCTGGTAGAGGCATACTTGGACACAACAACGCTTTCAACAAGACCTTCAAATAGACCAGACTGAACTTTGGCTCATAAATGACCTTCATCTTCAAGGTCAAATTATTGATTTTGCTAAAATTGGCCATAACTTTGTTATTTGTAGTTGGATTTGATTCATACTTAGACAAAACAACTCTTATGACAACACCTACATTTTGACTGTTTCAAATGTGAACTTGACCTTATAATGTCCTTGACTGTCAAGGTCAAATTATTGCATAATCAGTCTTTGTCCGTCGTCCGTCCGTCCGTCCGTCGTCAACTTTTCATTCAAATGACATCTCCTCTGAAACCAATGGGGCAAATTTAATGAAACTTGCCTGGGATGTTCCTTGCATGAAGGCTCTACCAAGAATGTTCAAATGGTTCTGGTCCATTGCATTTCTGGTTCACTGGAGCTAAAAATAGAAGTTGGATCTTTAAAAATCTTCTTCTCTGAAACCACAAGGCCTGGAGCTTTGATATTTGGTATGAAGCATCATCTAGTGGACCTCTACCAAGTTTGTTCAAATTATGTCCCTGGAGTCAAAACTGACCCCACCCCAGGGGTCAGTTGATTTTACATAGAGTTATATAGGGAAAACTTAAAATCTTCTTGTCAGAAACAAGAAGGCATAGAGTTAAGATATTTGGTAATGTAGCATTGTCTAGTGGACCTCTACCAAGTTTGTTCACATCATGGCCCCTGGGTCAAAAATGGCCCCGCCCCGGGGGTCACTTGTTTTACATATAGTTACATGTATATAGGAAAATCTTTAAAAAATCTTCTTGTCAGAAACTGTAAGTTATAGAGCTTAGATATTTGGTGTGTAGCATTGTCTAGTGGACCTCTGCCAAGTTTGTTCAAATCATGGCCTCTGGGTCAAAAATGGCCCCGCCCCAGGGGCCACTAGTTTTACATAGAGTTATATAGGAAAATCTTAAAAAATCTTCTTGTCAGAAACTGTAAGTTATAGAGCTTAGATATTTGGTGTGTAGCATTGTCTAGTGGACCTCTACCAAATTTGTTCAAATCATGGCCTCTGGGTCGAAAATGGCCCCGGGCGCCCCAGGGGTCGCTTGTTTTACATAGAGTTATATAGGAAAAACTTTAAAAATCTTCTTGTCAGAAACGGTATGGCAGAGAGCTTAGATATTTGGTGTGTAGTATTGTCTAGTGGGCCTCTACTAAGTTTGTTCAAATCATAGCCACTGGATAAAAATAGGCCCAGCAATGGGGGTCACTTGTTTACATAGAGTTTATATAGGAAAAGGTTTTAAAAATCTTCATAGAAGAAACCATAAGGCTTAGAGTTAAGATATTTGGTGTGTATCATTGTCTAGTGGACCTCTACCAAGTATGTTCAAGTCATGGACCCTAGGTCAAAAATGGCCCTGCCCCTAGGGGTCACATGTTTTACAGAGAGTTATATAGGAAAATCTTTAAAAATCTTCTTGTCATAAACAACAAGGCCTAGAGTTAAGATATTTGGGTTGCAGCATTATCTAATGGACCTCTATCAAGTTTGTTCAAATCATGGCCCCTTGGTCAAAATAGGTCCTAGGGGTCACATGTTTTACATAGAATTATATAGGAAAAACTTGAAAAATCTTCTTGTCAGAAAGGCCTAGAGATAAGGTATTTGGTATGCAGCATTGTCTGGTGGACCTTTACCAAGTTTGTTAGAAAAATGTCCCTGGGGTCACTATTGGCCCCGCCCGAGGGGTCAGAAGTTTTAAATAACAATATAGAAGAAAATCTTTAAAAATCTTCTTGTCTGAAACCACAAGACCTAGAATTTTAGAATTTGGCATGAAGCAAGCTTTATCAAACTTTTTCAAATTATTAGATTAGGTTAAAGGTTAGGAGGCTAAAAGTAGATTTATCTACTGTACCTCATAGAGCCTTCATTTATAGACCAATATCTTTGATATTCAATACAGAGGTTCCTTGCATGGACCTCTATCCATGGGTAGGGTTTGAGGTCACTGGGTCAAGGTCAAGGGTCACCATAGCTTATAATAGATATTTCTACTTTTTGTCATAGAGCCTTTATTGATTGACTGATATTTTACATATTTGGTTTGTAGGCACTTTTCAATTAAAAAATGAAATACTGCTTAACAGCAAACCTACAGCCAAAGTACTCAGGATGTCGATCTAGGGCCATCATGGCCCTCTTGTTGCTAAAATTGACCAAAACATTATTTATAGGCAGATTTGATTCATAGTTGGAGAAAATGACACTTATGAAAAAGCCAACATGTTGAGTAATTCAAATATGACCTTAAAATGACCTTGACAATTAAGATCAAGTGATTTTATTTTGCTTAAATTGTAATAACTTTGTCATTTTTTTATGGATTTGATTCACATTAGACAAAACAACACTTATGACAAAACTGATAGGTTTTGTAATTCTAGTATGACCTTGACCTTAAAATGTCAAGGTTCAAGGTCAAATTATTGAATTTTGCCACAATTGGCTTTACTTTGTTATTTTAGTTAGATTTGAATCATACTTAGACAAAACAACGCTTATGTCAATACCGATGTTGAATTATTCAAGAATGACCTTGACTTTTAAATGACCTTGACTGTCAAGGTGAAATTATAGAATTTTGCTTAAATTGTCATAGCTTTCTCATTTATTTACAGATGATTCATGCTTGGACAAGACATCGAGATATATAATAATATCTCCAACATTTTTATTAAGTTTGACTTTACCTTAAAATGACCTTGAACATCAAGGTCAGTTTTTAAATTTTGCTAAAATTTGCCATAACTTTGTAATATGATTGGATTTGATTTGTTCTTGGACAAGACAACACTTTTGTCAAAACTGACATGTTGAGTTATATAGGTAGAACCTTGATCTTGAAATGACCTTGACAAACAGGTTGAATAATTAAATATTACCTTGATCTTGAAATGACTTTGACATTGCTAAAATTCGCTGTATCTTTGTTATTAATGGATTTAGTGTCTTTATACTTGGACATAACTACCTTTTAGACATTACCTCCAAAGAAGGTTAAACTGAGCTAGACCTTTATTTGAACTTGACTTTCAAGGTCAAATTATTGAATTTTGCTAAAATTGGCCATAACTTTGTTATTTATAGATGGATTTGATAATTATATTTCCAGATGATGTTGCCTTTAAAAACACTTCAATCTGATGTGTTTGCCTTTGGAAATAGGAAAAGTTGAGCATGGCTCCCACTTGCAGTGGCTCTTGTTATGTCTCCCCCCCTCTGGGGGAGACATATTGTTTTTGCCCTGTCCGTCTGTCCGTCTGTCACACTTGGTTTCTGATCGATAACTGGAGTACCGTTTGACCCAGAACCTTCAAACTTCATAGGGGGATTGCCCTTAATGAGTAGAAGAACCTTATTGATTTTGGGATCAGTAGGTCAAAGGTCAAGGTCACTGAGGTGTGAAGAGTGAAAACCGTTTCCGCTCAATAACTGGAGTTAATTTCACCCAGAGCCTTCAAACTTCATACCATGGTTGCCCTTATTAAGTACAAAAACCCTATTGATTTTGGGGTCAGTAGGTCAAAGGTCAAGGTCACAGGGGCCCTGAGGAGTATAAACCGTTTCTGCTCAATAACTGGAGTTTTATTTCACTCAGAGCCTTCAAACTTCATTGTTTGATTGCCCTTATTGAGTAGAATCATCCTATTGATTTCAGGGTCAGTAGGTCAAAGGTCAAGGTCACAGGGGCCCGAGGAGTGTAAACTGTTTCCGCTCAATAACTGGAGTTCTATTTCACCCAGAGCCTTCAATCTTCATAGGATGATTGCACTTATTGAGTAAAAAAACCCTATTGATTTTGGGATCAGTAGGTCAAAGGTCAAGGTCACAGGGGCCCAAAGAGTGTAAACCATTTCCCCTAAATAACTGGAGTTCTATTTCACCCAGAGCCTTCAAATTTTATAGGATGATTGCCCTTATTGAGTAGAAGAAGCCTATTGATTTTGGGTTCAGTAGGTCAAAGGGCAAGGTCACAGGGGCCTGAAGAGTGAAAACCGTTTCCGCTCAATTACTGGAGTTCTATTTCACTCAGAGCCTTCAAACTTCATAGTTTGATTGCCCTTATTGAGTAGAATCATCCTATTGATTTCAGGGTCAGTAGGTCAAAGGTCAAGGTCACAGGGGCCTCGAGGAGTGTAAACTGTTTCCGCTCAATAACTGGAGTTCTATTTCACCCAGAGCCTTCAATCTTCATAGGATGATTGCACTTATTGAGTAAAAAAACCCTATTGATTTTGGGATCAGTAGGTCAAAAGTCAAGGTCATAGGGGCCCAAAGAGTGTAAACCATTTCCCCTAATTAACTGGAGTTCTATTTCACCCAGAGCCTTCAAATTTTATAGGATGATTGCCCTTATTGAGTAGAAGAAGCCTATTGATTTTGGGTTCAGTAGGTCAAAGGGCAAGGTCACAGGGGCCTGAAGAGTGAAAACCGTTTCCGCTCAATTACTGGAGTTCTATTTCACTCAGAGCCTTCAAACTTCATAGTTTGATTGCCCTTATTGAGTAGAATCATCCTATTGATTTCGGGGTCAGTAGGTCAAAGGTCAAGGTCACAGGGGCTCGAGGAGTGTTAACCGTTTCCGCTCAATAACTGGAGTTCTATTACACCCAGAGCCTTCAAACTTCATAGGATGATTGCGCTTATTGAGTAAAATAACCCTATTGATTTTGGGGTCAGTAAGTCAAAGGTCAAGGTCACAGGGGCCCGAAGAGTGTTAACCATTTCAGCTCAATAACTGGAGTTCTATGTCACCCAGAGCCTTCAATCTTCATAGGATGATTGCCCTTATTGAGTAAAAAACCCTATTGATTTTGGGATCAGTAGGTCAAAGGTCAAGGTCACAGGGGCCCGAAGAGTGTAAACCCTTTCCCCTAAATAACTGGAGTTCTATTTCACCCAGAGCCTTCAAACTTCAAATCATGGTTGCCCTTATTAAGTACAAAAACCCTATTGATTTTGGGATCAGTAGGTCAAAGGTCAAGGTCACAGAGGCCCGAAGAGTGTTAACCATTTCAGCTCAATAACTGGAGTTCTATGTCACCCAGAGCCTTCAATCTTCATAGGATGATTGCCCTTATTGAGTAAAAAACCCTATTGATTTTGGGATCAGTAGGTCAAAGGTCAAGGTCACAGGGGCCCGAAGAGTGTAAACCCTTTCCCCTAAATAACTGGAGTTCTATATCACCCAGAGCCTTCAAACTTCATACCATGGTTGCCCATTATTAAGTACAAAAACCCTATTGATTTTGGGGATCAGTAGGTCAAAGGTCAAGGTCACAGGGGTCCCGAGGAGTGTTAACCGTTTCTACTCAATAACTGGAGTTTAATTTCACTCAGAGCCTTCAAACTTCATAGTTTGATTGCCCTTATTGAGTAGAATCATCCTATTGATTTCGGGGTCAGTAGGTCAAGGCCACAGGAGCCCGATGAGTGAAAACCATACCCTCTCAATTCCATGGAGTTTTGTTTCACCCAGAGCCTTCAAATTTCATAGGATGGTTGCCCTTATTGAGTGGAGGAACCCAATTAATTTTGGGGTCAGTACATCAAAGGTCAAGGTCACAGGTGCCTGAAGAGTGAAAGCCATTTCTGCTCAATTACTGGAGTTCTGTTGCACCCAGAACCTTCAAACTTCATAGGATGATTGCCCTTACTGAGTACAAGAACCCTGTTGATTTTAGGGTCATTAAGTGAAAGATCAAGGTCACAGGGGTACGATGAGTGAAGAGGTTTCCGCTCAATAACTGGAGTTCTATTTCACCCAGAGCCTTCAAACTTCATAGTATATATATAATGATATAATTGGTATGTATATATATAATGTTCTTACTTATACCATAATAAATGACAGAGGCATCTGTTTCAGAAAGGTAATATTTTTTACTTGGCCTTCCTTCAATTGGGTGCAGGGGGGAGACATGCGTTTGTCACAATAAACATCTAGTTTTATTTTGGATTTCCTAAAACTCAAAAAATATAGAATAGAGTGTATAGTAACAAAAGAATTAATTCATGTTTATTCTAAGAAATCACTTTCTTTGTTGTAGGCTCATGCATTTCAACAAATTAAAAGAGACCAACTAATTATTGCAGTACTGTAATGCTTGTCACCTGATTAAGTCAATAGGCTGAGGCCTTACATACAAGTTGAATAATATGTGTGACATTTTGTCATAGGTTGACTCATGCATTCTTGAGTAATATGCCATTGCATATTTGCACTTGCAATTTTATGTATGATAAACCTCCTGCAATTCTCGTCTGATTGAAATTGAACTTGTTGATCCATTTCTACAAAAACAGTTAAGTTTGTGACACAGTTAGATCACCTGAGCAAATGCTCAGGGTAAGCTATTGTGATCACCCTGTGTCCTGGCGTCCGTGGTCCATCATCAGTCATCCGTCGTCAACATTTTACTTTAAATGACATCTCCTCCTAAACCCCAAAGCTATTTTTAACCAAACTTTACAGAAATGTTCCTTATATTGCCCTTTCCTTAAATTGCTCAAACTGTTCCACTCCATTGCACATAAGGGCTGCAAAAGCTAAAAATAGAAAAAAATTCAAACAACATCCCCTCATAAACAGTTGGGAGATTTTCCACCAAATTTCACAGAAATGTTCCTTACATAGCCCTCTATTAAAATGATAAAACGGGTCTGCTCCATTAAACAAAATGGCCACCAGAGCTAAAAAATAGATTTTCATCAATATTTGGCTTCAAATGACATCTCCTCCAAAACCACTTGGCCATTTTAAACCAAATTTGACAGAAATGTTCCTTATCATGCCCTTTTTAGCTCACCTGTCACATAGTGACAAGGTGAGCTTTTGTGATCGCAATTTGTCCGGCGTCCGTCCGTAAACTTTTACTTTAAACGACATCTTCTCATATACCGCTAAGCCAATTTCATCCAAACTTCCCATGAATGTTTCTTGGGTGGTCCCCTTTGAAAATTGTTCAAAGAATTCAATTCCATGCAGAACTCTGGTTGCTATGGCAACTTAAAGGAAAAACGTTGAAAATCTTCTTGTCTGAAAACCACAAGGCCTAGAGCTTAGATATTTTGCATTTAGCACCCTCTAATGGAACTCTACAAAAATTGTTCAAATTATTTCCCTGGGGTCAAAATTGGCCCCGTCCCAGGGGTCACTTCCTCTTACATAGACTTATATAGGAAATCTTTAAAATTCTTCTTCTCAGAAACCACAGTGCCTACAGCTTTGATATTTGGTATGTAGCATTGTCTAGTGGATGTCTACCAAGTTTGTTCAAATTATGTCCCCTGGGTCAAAATTGGCCACGCCCCAGGGTTCTCTTGGTTTACATATAGTTATATAGAAAAAACATGAAAAATCATTTTTCTCCAAAACTAATAGGACTAGACCTTAGGTATTTGGTGTGGAGTATTGTGTAGATAACCTTTACCAGTATTGTTTATATGTTGGCCCTGGGGTCAAAATTGGCCCTGCCCCGGGGGCCCTTAATATGTAAAAAAGGAAATCTTGAAAAATCTTCTTCTCAGAAACCACAATGCCTACAGCTTTGATATTTGGTATGTAGCATTGTCTAGTGGATGTCTACCAAGTTTGTTCAAATTATGTCCCCTTGGTCAAAATTGGCCGACGCCCCAGGGTTCTGTTGGTTTACATATAGTTATATAGAAAAAACATAAAAAATCATTTTTCTCCAAAACTAATAGGACTAGACCTTAGATATTTGGTGTGGAGTATTGTGTAAAGAACCTTTACCAGTATTGTTTATATGTTGGCCCTGGGGTCAAAATTGGCCTCGCCCCAGGGGCCCTTAATATGTAAAAAAGGCAATCTTTAAAAATCTTCTTACTGGAAACCTCAATGCCTACAGATTTGATATTTGGTATGTAGCATTGTCTAGTGGATGTCTTCCAAGTTTGTTCAAAGTATGTCCCCTGGGTCAAAATTGGCCATGCCCCAGGGTTCTCTTGGTTTACATATAGTTATATATGAAAAACATGAAAAATCATTTTTCTCCAAAACTAATAGGACTAGACCTTAGATATTTTGTGTGGAGTATTGTGTAGATAACTTTTACCAGTATTGTTTATATGTTGGCCCTGGGGTCAAAATTGGCCCTGCCCCGGGGGCCCTTAATATGTTAAAAAGGAAATCTTTAAAAATCTTCTTGTCTGAAACCACAAGGCCTTGAATTTTAAAATTTGGCATGAAGCAAGCTTTATCAATCTTTTTCAAATTATTGGATTAGGTTAAAGGTCATGGAGGCTAAAAATAGATTTATCTACTGTACCTCATAAAGCCTTCGGTTATAGACTAATATCTTTGATATTCAGTATATAGGTTCCTTGCATGGACCTCTACCCATGGGTAGGGTTTGAGGTCACTGGGTCAAGGTCAAGGTCACCATAGCTTATAATAGATATTTCTACTTTCTGTCATAGAGCCTTTATTTATTGACTGATATTTTACATATTTGGTTTGTAGGCACTTATATATTTTCAATTAAAAAATGAAATACTGCTTAACAGCAAACCTACAGCCAAAGTACTCAGGTGAGCGATCCAGGGCAATCATGGCCCTCTTGTCTAAAATTTCTCAAACCATTCCGCTATATTGCACATAAGGGCTGCAAAAGCTAAAAGTAGAAAAAGATTTTAAACAACATCTCCTCATACATGGTTGGGAGATTTTCCACCAAATTTCACAAAAATGTTCCTTTCATAGCCCTCTATAAAAATTGCTAAAACAGTTCCACTCCATTGAACAAAATGGCCGCCAGAGCTAAAAATAGATTTTCGTCAATATTTTGCTTCAATTGACATCTCCTTCTAAACCAAGTGGCCATTTTAAACCAAACTTTGCAGAAATGTTCCTTATCATGCCCTTTTCTAAAAATTCTCAAACCATTCCGCTACATTGCACATAAAGGCTGCAGAAGCTAAAAATAGAAAAAAATTCAAACAACATCCCCTCATAAACAGTTGGGAGATTTTCCACCAAATTTCACAGAAATGTTCCTTACATTCCCCTGCGTTAAAATTGCTAAAATGGTTCTGCACCAATGATCAAAATGGCCACCAGAGCTGAAAATAGATGTTCGTCAATATTTTGCTTCAAATGACATCTTCTTCTAAACCACTTGGCCATTTTAAACCAAACTTTACAGAAATGTTCCTTATCATGCCCTTTTCTAAAATTGCTCAAACCATTCCGCTACATTGCACATATGGGCTGCAAAAGCTAAAAATAAAAAAAGAATTAAAACAACATCTCCCCCTAAACAGTTGGGAGATTTTCCACCAAATTTCACAGAAATGTTCCCTACATAGCCCTCGATAAAAATTGCTAAAATGGTTCTGCTCCATTGAATAAAATGGCCACCAGAGCTTAAAATAATTTTTCGTCAATACTTTGCTTCAAATGACATCTCCTCCAAAACCACTTGGTCATTTTAAGCCAAATTTGACAGAAATGTTCCTTATAATGCCCTTTTCCAAAACTACTCAAACTGTTCTGCTCCATTGCACATAAGGGCTGCAAAAGCTAAAAGTAGAAAAGAAATCAAACAGCATCTTCTCCTCAGTGGCAAGGTATTTTCCATCAAATTTCATGGAAATGTTCCTTACATACCCCTGCGTTAAAATTGCTTAAACGGTTCTGCTCCATTGAACAAAATAGGCCACCGGAGTTAAAAATAGGTTTTCTTCAAAATATTGCTTCAAATGACATCTCCTCACAAGCTGTTATCACGAAATTGCCTCTACCCCATGGATTTTTTTTGTATAAAAGATGAGATCTTTGAATATCTTCAGTTAGAAAATTTAATGTTGCATCTGATGTTTGCTTAATGGTAGACCCTCAACCAAAGTACTCAGGTGAGTGATCCAGGGCCATCATGACCCTCTTGTTTTATTTGTTGGAATTGAGCATTCTGGAGTTCCTGAACTTGGATATGCTTGGGTGAAAGTTTTCAGGATTATTGCTGTTTTTCAGGATTTCCAGACTCCCTAAACCTATAAAAACTATACAAAATAATGCTTAATTTAGGATTTTCAGGATTTTTGAAATTTCCATCTTTCACCCATGGATATGTTCATATAGTTCTAAGTTCAACTCTTACTACATGCGTGAAAATTTTTTTTGTGAATTGTGTATTGGATCTCTACAAGTTTTGTTCAAATTTTGTCCCTGTGGTCATTAAAGGCTCTCCCCAACTGTCACATACTTAGAAAAAGAGAGGAAAATCATTAAAATACTTCTTGTATGAGACCCAGAGTGCTAAAATTGGCAAGGAGCATTATCAAGTTGACATCTACCAAGATTATTCAGACTATGCCTGTTGTCATTCATGGCTCTGATGCATGAGTTTTTACTGTATATTGATAAGAGTCTTTTAGTTTTGTTTCAACACAGAGATGCAAAAATATTATTTTTGAATTTGATGATTTCCAAATGTTTGCTGCAGTTTCATGTGAAATGTCTGGCATCATCAGTTTGCAGCCTAGACTGATGAGCGTATATTGCATCTATTCTACGATGATCATTTTCAAGTTTTGATTGGTGAACATCACCAGACTTCTCACTAGACAACTAGGCAAATGATTTTTCACAGCTGATAGCTACAGGCTTAGACAAGTATAAATGACCTATAATTTATGTCACTTAGATGTTGAAAATTTGATTGGTCTAAAATAACATATAAATTGCATTATACATATAACAAACTTAGAACAATTTAATGTTTTTTACAGGTAAATTGTTTTTCTCTTAGAATTCAAGTATAAGTTGGATATAAGGTATATATATGACACTTCAGGTCATTTTAATAAGGGTTGTAAGTTAAAATATGACTAAAGCAATAAACATGAACTTATTTGATGATATTGTCTTTATAGGTAAACCACATCTTGTTTCCTATTGATAAGTGTTTATCAGTTGTGAAAAAGGTCTTGTGCTGTCAGTAGCTTTTTAGCCCCCAATGGGAGGCATATAGTTTTTGAACTGTTCGTCCGTCAGTCCGTCCGAAAACTTTAACATTGGCCATAACTTCCTTTTAGTGAGTGGATTTACTTCATACTTGGACACAACACCCCTGTGGACAAGACCTTCCCACTGACCTATATTTATTCGACCTTGACCCCTGAATGATCTTGACATTAAAGATCCAATTGTCCAAAAACTTTAACATTGACCATAACTTCTTTATTAGTAACTGGATTTACTCTATACTTGGACACAACAACACTTTGGACAAAACCTCCCCATTGATTTATATTTATCTGATCTTGACTCCTGAATGACCTTTACCTTGAAGATCCAATTGTCCAAAAACTTTTACATTGGTCGTAACCTCCTTATTAGAAAGTTGATTTACTTCATACTTGGACACAATACCCCTTTGGACAAGACCATCCCACTGACCTACACTTATTTGACCTTGATCCTTTGAATGACTTGTCCTCAGCTCAAAGTCAAAGCACCACTTCGGGGGCATTGTCATCTTACAGTGACAGTTCTTGTTTGGCCATGTATTGCCCCACTTCAGCTGAGCTCTTGTTTATTATGTGAGCAATGTAGGACCAACATGACCCTCTGGTCTAGGAAACATCTACAAAGATTTTTCCACTTATGCCCCTGGTGATATTATTGGTTCCATCCTGAAGTCATCTTTAGTTTACATAGAAATGTACAGAAAATATTTAATATTCTTCTCACCTGAAACCACAGGGCCAAGAACTCTGAAATTTTGGGTGAACCATCGCCTAGTAGACCTGTAAGATCAATAAAGATTGTTCAAATTATGTGACAAGGGTCATCACTAGCTCCACCCAATGTGTCAGGTGTTTTACATAGAAATATGTAGGAAATCCTTGTAACTCTTATTTGAAACCCAAAGGCCCAGACAAAAACCTAGAAATATCACAGATGAGAAACTCCTCTTTGAGCATGTAGTATACACCATTTTCTCCTTTATATTGCATTGAAAAGAAAATGTTTTGCTATCAAAATTTCGCAGATAATGCAGAAATTTGGGTTTGAAGATACGATGAAAATATGACAAGTATAATACATTTCTTACTTCAATGAAGCTTTCCTTCTTTGTATGAAACTTTTTCATTTCTGGCCTGATTGTAGTAAGCTAGCAGTCTACCATTTTGTTAAAACAAAAAGAGTAAATATTTCAGTAAAAGACTTACAAAAAAACAAGACAGCAAAGACTATGTTTGAAACTTTTGTTTTAGACATGTTACATATATATATACCAAAAAAAATGTGCTAGATAAAACAAAAATGAAAAAATATGGAAGAAGCAACATATAAGATCTACTTTGCAATGTAATTTTTTTTCTCTTTTTTCTTCAGACATTTGTGCTTCCTGCACACTGATGCTATGATAATAGAAGATGACCCATTTAGAGAAGCTTTTTGTTCATGAGGGGCTTCCAGACAACCCCTATCACTCTTTGGACAGCAGAGTGACCTACAAGAGTGAAACTGCTACAGCTGAAATGAGAGAAGTCAAAGAAATCCAACCAATGAAAAAAGACTTCCATCCTATAACAACTGAAATACATGTTACTGAACTTAGACCTGTAAAACTAGACCCACTAAACAAGAAAGAAACTTCAGTTGCTTCCAAGGGGAAAAGTAGTACCTGGGAAAGGCGGTTAATGTCTGAAGGGGCTGTTAATGAAAATGGGTGGAAGGAAATCTTCAGAGAATCCCAGACTGAGACCAGGCGGACACATTCTGCAACTTCTAGTAGAAGAGTGGAATCAGTAGAAAAATCTAACCATAATCCTGAAGTGGGGTCAAACATGGTTTGTACAGTGACAAGCAGGACTGGATCTTGCTCAGAGTCTTCACAAGGGTCACCATCAGCAGCTTTATCACCAAGGGACAGGTTAGAATTCAGGCGAAGAGGTAAACTTCAAATAAGAACTTTTTATGTTCAAGTCAGATTGGTCTGAGTTTAAGGACATTGTAGATTTTGGACACCTGCTTTTTATCCTCCAAAGGAGGCACCATCCATTTGTCTACTCACATTTTTATATCTACCCTCTGCAATTTTATGGGGGATTTTGATATAACTTGGCACAAATTTGTATGTTCTTTACATTGAGACAACATGTTATTGACAAAATCCAGATGTCCAAGGTTAAGGTCAGAAATCCTTGTCCAATTAATGAAAAATGCTTTGCACAAATGCTCACCAGATAGAACCAATATGTCTGTCTGTCTGTATTGGCAAATAATACACTACTCAAAATTTGGTAAGGATCACTTTTTAGCTCACATGAGCATGAAGTGCTTAAGGGTGAGCTTTTGTGATCATTGATTGTCCAGTGTGGGTCATGTGTTGTCAAAAATTTGACTTGAACTACTCCTTCTATGCATCTAAGCCAACTTTGATGAAACATGCCTGGGATATTGCATGCCTGAAGCTCTACTCTAATTGTTCAAAGAATTAAATTCCAAGCAGAAATCTGGTTGCTATGCATCAAGAAGGAAAAACTTTAAAAAAAAAATCTTGTCAAAAAGTAGACCCTGAACCTTAAGATTGTGTATGTAGCATTGGACCTCTACCAGGTTTGTTCAAATAATGCCTCTTGGGTCAAAATTAGCCCTGCCCCATGGGTCAGTTGATTTTAAATAGGCAAGGAAAGCCTTAAAAATCTTCTTGTCTGAAACCAGAAGGCCTAGAACTTAGATATTTTGCATGGAGCATCCTGTGGAGGTCCTTTATTAAGATTGTTCGAAAAATGCCCCTTAGGTCATTAATAGCACTGACCCAGGGGTCACTTGATTTTACATAGACTTATATAGGGAAGACTTTTAAAAAATCTTCTTGTCTGAAACCACAAGACCTAGAGTTTAAATGTTTTGCATTGAGCACAAGCTAGAGGTCCTCTACCAGTTTTGTTAAAAATATGCCCCTTAGTCAAAATTGGCCTTACCCCGGAGGTAAGTTTATTGTACATAGGCTTATAAAAGGAAAGCCTTATAAAATAGTCTTTTCTGAAACCACAAAACCTAGAACTTTGCATGGAGCATCAGCTAGAGGTCCTCTTCCAAGATTGTTTAAATTATGCCCCTTGAATCAGAATTAGCTCTACTTTAAAAAAATCTTATCTGAAACCACATGGCTTAGAGCTTAAATATTTTGCATAGAGCACCAGCTAGAGGTCCTCTACCAGGTTTGTTAAAATCATGCCCCTGGGTCAAACTTGGCACTACCCTGGGGCCTGGGGGTCACTTGATTTTACATAGACTAATATAGGGAACCTTAAAATCGTAAAATCAAATATAGAAAAACCTTGTTAGCACTCTAGAGGCTACTTTTTCAGTCCAAATATCCTGGAAATTTGTCAGAAAGGTTCTATCGATGATTTCTAGCTCAAGTTCAAATATGGGTCATCTGGGTTCAAAAACTAGGTCACGGAGCCCAAAAATAGAAAAATTTTGTTAACACTCTAGAGGTTACATTTTCAGCCCAAATAATCTGTAAATTTGTCAGAAAGGTTGCTTTGATGATTTCTAGGTCAAGTTCAAATATGGGTCATCTGGGGTCAAAAACTAGGTCACAGAGCCCAAATATTGAAAAACCTTGTTAACACTCTAGAGGTAACATTTTTAGATCAAATAATCTGGAAATTTGTCAGGAAGGTTGCTTCTATGATTTCTAGCTCAAGTTCAAATATGGGTCATCTGGGTTCAAAAACTAGGCTACAGAGCCCAAAAATATAAACATCTTGTTAACACTCTAGAGGTTACATTTTCAGCCCAAATAATCTGGAAATTTGTCAGAAAGGTTGCTTCAAAGATTTCTAGCACAAGTTCAAATATGGGTCATCTGGGTTCAAAAACTAGGTCACAGAGCCCAAAAATAGAAAAATCATTTTAATACTCTAGAGGTTACATTTTCAGTCCAAATAACCTGGAATTTTGTCAGAAATGTTCTATCGATGATTTCTAGCTCAGTTTTCAATATAGGTTTTCTGGGGTGAAAAACTAGGTCACAGAGCCCAAAAGTAGAAAAACCTTGTTAATGCTCTAGAGGTTACATTTTTAGTCCAAATGTCCTTGGAATTGGTCAGAAAGGTTGTTTCAATGATTTCTAGCTCAAATTTGGATATGGGTCATCTGGGATCAGGAACTAGGTCACATGGTCCAAATATATAAAAAAAACTTTTTTACATTCCAGAGGTTACATTTTCAGTCCAAATATCCTGGAAATTTCTCAGACAGATTTTTTTGATGATTTCTAGCTCAAGTTGGAGTATGGGTCATCTTGGGTCAAAAACTAGATCACAGAGCTCAAATATGGAAAAACCTTGTTTACACTCTAGAGGTATTATTTTAATTCCAAATAACCTGGAAATTTGTCAGAAAGCTTAATTCTATGGTTTCTAGCTCAAGTTTGAATATGGGTTATCTGGAGTCGAAACATCTAGGTCACAGAGCTCAAATATCTAAAAACTTTCTAAACACTCTAGAGGCTACATTTTCAGTCCAAATGTCCTGGAAATTTGTCAGTTAGGTTTTCTTGATGATTTGGTGCTCAAGTTTGGATATGGGTTATCTGGGGTCAAAAACTAGGTCACAGAGCCTTAATATCGAAAAACCTTGTTAAGACTCTAGAGGCTACTTTTTCAGTCTAAATATCCTGGAAATTTGTCAAAGAGATTGTTTCAATAATTTCTAGGCCAAGTTCGAATATGGGTCATCTGGGGTCAATTAACCAGGTCCATAGCAACTTTGTTAAAAGCAGTCATACTCAGGCGAGCGATACAGGGCTATCATGGCCCTCTTTTTTTTCTGAAACAGCCTGATTCTGTCATGGGTTCCAGAGGTATGGGTTCCAGAATAGGCTTATTTTGCCATGTCTGCATGCTTTTATAAACTTACAAGCCTTTTGCCTGAGTCTTCATTTACTGACTAATGTCTTAGACATGTATGTATATACCTAGGACATCTGCCCTTGAGTTGATTTTAGGTCACTAAGGTCAAGGTCACACAGGTAAAACATGAAAATTGGCCACATCCCAGGGGTCACTTGTATATAGATTTTCAATATTCAGTATTAAATACAGCTTTCAATATTCTCAATAAAGTAACTACATCCAAGCACTGGCACCTGAATGTATACTTTGTTATCTTCTGGCAGCTCAGCTCCTATATTCATTATCAGATTTTAAGAAAATCATATACAGTAGCTAGTGTAGTTTTGTATATTGTCTTTATTTTTTGCTTCACTGAGTTTTGCACAAGTTCTAAGGTCTGAGTTGTGGGAGTAGGGAGACATACGATTTCCTTTTGGAAAACAGCATCAAGTTGTTACTTATAAAAATGAACAAAGTATTGTGTTTTAATATTGGCAGATCTGAGTCCAAGTTACCAAGCCCAGCAGCAAAGTGTGAAAATGATAGATGGGAAATGTACATGTTGTCCATATGGCTACCATGTTGATGTTGATTTCATGAGCTATTGTGACACTCTTTCTAACCAATCATATTTGAAGCAGTTGAAACGAATCCAGGGAGAAAAAAGGAAACTCAGAAAGTCAATGGAAATATACATTCAGGATCAGGAGCAAACTGAAGGGCAATCCACAATGGTAAATCCTATGGAGTCTCGTACTTACTATCAAGAGTCAACCACGAACAAATTGCTGGATGACATTGACACATCTGTTGATCAGACTTTGACCTCAATAGAATCTATGATGCATTCATCAAAAGGATCACAGATGTACAGTGATAGTGGCACTGCAACTATTGAGCAAAAGGAAAAACCCAAAGAAATTTAACACCTTCCCAAAAAAAACAGGCAGACAGGTAGCTCAAGAGCTTCAGACCTACAATGAAACATTTACAGCAACTTTGAGCAATGCTGACCATCATGATTCAAATAGTTCTCTCTCCTCAGTTTCCACAGTAGAATTAGAGAGGATATACCCACACAGCTCTCAACAAGGCTATACAACAACAAATAGAACATCAAATATAACATCCCAGCAGTTGGCCGAGACAATGGCTATTCACATGCCCCAGGAAGGAGGAGCAGCTTCTGGTGCAAATGTGACAACTATAAGTAAAGACTCTTTGAATGCGATAAGAGAAGCTATGGCAGTAAGTCTTCAGAGAATGAAAGATCTGGAAGAACAAAATAAAGCAATACCTGTGTTACAAGTTAGAATCTCTGTACTCAAGGAGGAGAAGAGGTTGTTGGGTTTGCAGATGCAGGCCCAGAAACATGTGAACACTCTCAGTCGCAGTGTAGGTAGTGATTCTCCACCACCCATGTCCTCACCACCAACAGCACCAAAACCAAAATTTAGAATGGCTGCAGTTGGGGACCATGATGTTAATGAATCATATTTACTGCAGCCTGAGCTTGAATCTACTAAAGTTTATCAGAAGGAAACAATAGTTATTGATCGTGCACAACAACAGAGTACCCTCTTGAATTCAGTAGAGTTAAAACCTCTCACACGAACTGTAGGTATTGGTGAAGGAAATGTTTTTGATGACAGCATGCATATTCATGAGAAGGAATTAAGGACTGTTATTATTGGACAGGGTGAAAGAATGGGAAAAAGAAATGTTGGTATAGAATGTAGACCTCCAACTCGTGACGTTGGAGTTTCATATAACTTTGATACTGTTGAAAAGCCAACTATGCGAAGTGTTGGAATTACTACAGAAACCACTGCACTCATAACTAATGTCAGTTTTAGAAGTGAAGAGTTTACCTCAGCTTTAAGAAATGCATTAGCGAAAAATGTTAGAAGCATAGCAGTACAGGTTGACAGTAGGCAAGAATCTAAACATGTTGGTGTTCAGTCAAGTGTTTCTTCTTGGAATATTAAATCAGTTGGTGTAGGTGACATGAGCATTGATGTTGAAGTACGTCCATCCTGTTGCCAAAAGATCTGTTAGCATTGATGCTTTCCCTGACAGGATGAATCGTTCTGTTAACACAGACTATGGCTGGAGGCTTGATGCTTTTACAAACACTGTGCCACAGTTTATGGTAAGTGAAACCACCCAGACAGAAGAAATTCGGAAGTATCATAGTACAACAATGACTGAAAAAAGTATTCATTACAATGTAACATGCCAAACTGACTTTAAAATATTTGCAGCAACAGATCAGGTGAGAAACTCAGGCACTAATACTGATAAAGTACTTACATATAATTCTGGAATGAACACTGTTTTACGACCACAAATGGAGAGAGGTGTAAACACTATTCATATGAGAGATACAAGAAACTATGGTGTAAACACTGTTGGTCCAGATGTTAGAAATATTGGAATAGGAGATGGAATAATTGAAGAGGAAAACCCAGAGGAGGAATACCTATTTGAGGAAGAAGGTGTTGAAACAAAAACTGTCTACTTTACAACTATGCAAGATCAGGAGAAAAAAAAATCAGATAAGGGTTATGAAATTAAGCGTGAGTATTCTGCACCAGTACATGCAAGTAGTTCTCTTAAGGGTAGCAATGCTATACAGTCAACTCAGATGCAGAGAAGGGAATCTTCCTCAGGTTCTAAGTCGGATGATGAACAAAATACTGAAGTTGTTGAAGAAAAAGTTTGGAGAACTTCTGGAGATGGCCAGTTTACTGTTACAACAGTTACAACAACACGTACATTTGGTGCTGATGGCGATGGGACAGTTCAGACAGAGACTAAAACTGTTACTGGTGGCCCTGAGGTTCTTGGATCAGATGCAGCTATTATACAAAAAGAAGTTGAGAAAGGTAGAACTAGTTCATCTTTTACAGTATGCAGTGGGTCTGTAAGTGATACACAAATGGGTGGCTTGTATGATTCTAGTAACAGGCAGTTGGACACCTCTAACTTTCATGGCAGTACATCAACAGAACACTACACAGAATCAGGCTCCACTGCCCAGGAAGGCACTACTGCAATAGAACGTATTCTTGGATCAGAAATGGCTGAAAAGGTTAAAAAAGAGCAGGAAATACTTCAAAGTGGACAGTCTTTACTATCTGTAACTCAAAGATACACAGGTAGTAATAGTGGTCCATTGTCAACTGGTCCGTCTCTGAAAGCTGAAATGGACAAGCTTATGAATTCAAAGGACTGTGGGTTGTCATCTTCTCAATCTTCATCTTCAACAACTGATAGTGTTACACATCACAGAAGAATTTTACAGGAAGGTGACTCACCACCGACTATTGTTAGGGAAGAAGTATATTTTCCTTCAATGGCAAGTTCTTTACCAAGTTTGACATCTGAGTCTGTGACAAGTTCCACTGGTTCCTGGACTTCTGAAATAAGTAGTCCATCAGGAACATTAAAGTCCATCATGAAGAAAAGTTCAGCTGAGTCTGGAAGTCAAAGGAGAGGGATAACATTTGCTGACACTGTTGTTGGAGGGTAAGTCTGTATCACCAAAATGCTTGCTTTATTATTTTATTATATGTATGTATAATTTTAATAGTTTAATATTTTATGTGCATGATTCTGTTTTTTTTAGCTCACCTGAGCAAATGCTCAGGGTGAGCTTTTGTGATCACCCTGTGTTCAGCTCCGTCATCCGTTGTCGGTCTTCCATCGTCAACATTTCACTTTAAATGACATCTCCTCCTAAACCCCATAGCTATTTTTAACTAAACTTTACAGAAATGTTCCTTATGTTGCCCTTCCCTAAAATTGCTCAAACCGTTCCACTCCATTGCACATAAGGGCTGCAAAAGCTAAAAAAGGAAAAAAATTCAAACAACGTCTCTTCCTAAATTGCTGGGTGATTTTCCACCACATTTTACAGAAATGTTTCATATATAGCCCTCTATTAAAATTGCTAAAACGGTTCTGCTCCATTGAACAAAATGGCCACCAGAGCTAAAAATAGATTTTCATCAATATTTGCCTTCAAATGACATCTCCTCCAAAACCACTTGGCCATTTTAAACCATATTTGACAGAAATGTTCCTTATATTGCCCTTTTTAGCTCACCTGTCACGCAGTGACAGAGTGAGCTATTAGGATACCCTTGTGTCCGGCGTCCGTCGTCCGTCCGTCGTCCGTCGTCCGTCGTCAACATTTTCTTTAAATGACATCTCCTCCTAAACCCCTGGCCCAATTTTAAAATAACTTCATACTAATGGTCCTTAGATGTCCCTTTACCAAGTTTGCTCAAATGGTTCCGGTCCAATGCACAATATGGCTGTGAGGCCCTAAAAGGTGTTTTTAAAATGGAAATTTCAAAAATCTTCTTGTCTGAAATAACAAGGCCCAGAGCTTTCATAATTGGTATGAAGCATCATCTAGGGGACCTCTGTCAAGTTTGCTCAAATCATGACTTCCGGGGTCAAACTGGTTCAGCCCCGGGGGTAAATAGATTTTACTTAGAATTTATATAGGAAAAACTTCAAAAATCTTCTTCTCCAGAACCACAAAGCCTGGCGCTTAGATATTTTGCATGTAGCATTAACTAGTAGACTTCTACCAAGTTTGCTCAAATCATGATCCCCGGGGTCAAGTTGATCCCGCCCGGGGGTCAGTTAATTTTATATAGAGTTTATATAGGAAAAACTTCAAAAATCTTCTTCTCCAGAACCACAAAGGCTAGAGCTTAGATATTTTGCATGTAGCATAACCAAGTAGACCTTAACCAAGTTTGCTCAAATCATGATCCCCGGGGTCAGATTGACCCCGCCCCGGGGGTCAATTGATTTTATATAGAGTTTATATAGGAAAAACTTCAAAAATCTTCTTCTCCAGAACCACAAAGCCTGGAGCTTAGATATTTTGCATGTAGCATTACCTAGTAGACTTCTACCAAGTTTGCTCAAATCATGATCCCCGGGGTCAAGTTGACCCCGCCCGGGGGTCAATTGATTTTATATAGAGTTTATATAGGAAAAACTTCAAAAATCTTCTTCTCCAGAACCACAAAGCCTGGAGCTTAGATATTTTGCATGTAGCATTACCTAGTAGACCTTTACCAAGTTTGCTTAAATCATGATCCCCGGGGTCAAATTGACCCCGCCCCATAGTCAATTCATTTTATATATAGTTTATATAGGAAAAACTTCAAAAATCTTCTTCTCCAGAACTGCAGGCCTGGAGCTTAGATATTTTGCATGTAGCATTAACTAGTAGACTTCTACCAAGTTTGCTCAAATCATGATCCCCGGGGTCAAATTGACCCCGCCTGGGGGTCAGTTGATTTTATATAGAGTTTATATAGGAAAAACTTCAAAAAATCTTCTACTCCAGAACCAGAAAGCCTAGAGCTTAGAAATTTTGCATGTAGCATGACCTAGTAGACCTTAACCAAGTTTGCTCAAATCATGATCCCCGGGGTCAAATTGACCCCGCCCCATAGTCAATTCATTTTATATATAGTTTATATAGCCATCTGATCTTAGTCTGCAAAGTTTGCTTCGGTCTTCCCAACTGCTGAGTTCAGTACGTACAGTCCATGGTCTGTGGATCACCTATCTTGTGTGTCATAACGTGCTCTCAAATTCTGTACTGGTACAGAATTTACCAACACAGGTTAACTGCATACCATTATGTAACTTAAATACTGTCTCAAAATAGCATATACCCTAACACAAAAGTCACTTCTAGACTGTACATTTCTGAAGGAAACTACCTTCAGCCAAAATGAAAACATTACACCTGTTTCAGATATCCATATTTCAATTTGTACTTCATACAATAGTTTCATGTTAACTTACAAAGAAAAAAAAAATGTATCGAAAGTCTAATGACTTTGAAATGTTAACATTTTCCATGTATTTATCATCTAGACGAAATGAGGTAAACTGGAAATTATTAAAACAGTTCATGTAAAGTTAAAACTTCACCAATCAGCAAGTGTGGACACATGCCCTTCTTTCACCAATTCTCTCCTCATTATGTCTACAATATCGTTTCATGGTCTATCAGGTGAGCGATTCAGGGCCATCATGGCCCTCTTGTCTAAAATTGCTTAAACCATTCTTCTCCATTGCACATAAGGGCTGCAAAAGCTTAAAATAGAAAAGAAATCAAACAGCATCTCCTCCTCAATCAATGGCTAGGTAATTTTCTATGAAATTTCACGGAAATGTTCCTTACATACCCCTGCTGTAAAACTGCTTAAAGGGTTCTGCAACAAAATGGCCACCGGAGCTAAAAATAGGTTTTCTTCAATATATGGCTTCAAATGACATCTCACAAGCTGTTATCACGAAATTGCCTCTGCCCCATGGATTTTTTTTTGTATAAAAGATGAGATCTTTGAATATCTTCAGTTAGAAAATGCAATGTTGCATCTGATGTTTGCTTAATGGTAGACCGTACTCAGGTGAGCGATACAGGGCCATCAGTGGCCCTCTTGTTGTTTATTCATTTGTAAATGATTAAAAGTGTATAAGGTATAAATCCTGACATCCAAGCTGGGAATTTTCAGTCAAATTATACTTTTTAGCTCACCTGAGCATGAAGTGCTCAAGGGTGAGCTGTTAGGATGGGTGACAGGCTGTCATACGTAGCCTGTCCTCAACATTCTCCTTCGCACAGCATCTCCTTCTAAACCATTAGGCCAGTTCTAACCAAACTTCACATGAATATTCTTCAACTGGTCCTTTTTAATTTCGTAAAATGAAATGGTTCCATACAGGACTCTGGTTGCCATGTCATCCGTTAAAGAATAACTTTGAAATCTTCTCAGAAGAAACCACCAGCTTGATTTCAATATAATTTTAGAAAAATGTCTTAAGTGGCCCTTTATCAAATTCCTTCAAGCCATTGTGGTCACTTACAAAACATGGCGACTGTTTTCACTACATGACTGTATAGAAAACTTAGAAAATCCTTTAGAAACACTGGCCCCATTTCAAAATTTTTACAGAAATGTTCCTTAGATGACCCTTTATTGAATTCCTTCAAGACATTTTGGTCCCTTAAAAAATATGGCATGAAGAATCACTAGAGGTCCAGTTTTTCAAATTGTGCCCTTGGTGTCAAAATGGAGCCTGCACCATGAGTCTTACTTGTGTAAAATATAAAATCTTTCAGGATCTTCTTGTAGGCCTTAGATCTTAGATACTTAGTATTCAGTTTATTATCCTAGGGTCAAAGTAAACTCCACAGTCCTGGGGTCACTTGTTTTACATCTTGTTGTATAGGGAAAACTTTGAAAATCTTCCTATCTGAAACTGTATGCTCAAGAGCTTAGATATTTTATATGTAGCATTGATTGGTAGACCTATACAAGGCTTGTTCAGATTATGTCCTTTTGGTCAAAATTGGAAGTCTTTGAAAATCTTTAACACAGGCTAAAATTTGTCAGAGTGAGGGGGTTGTAGTCAGTTAATACAGACTTATTCAAATCATGAAAGAAAGTCTTGCCCCATCAAAGTGAAGATAATAAATTTTTAATGATAATCAGCATAGTTTATGCTTAGGGCTTCACCTGTTACCTCAAATTTTCACACCTCTTGGCTGTATTTGGTAAACAAAAGAGATATGGGTGACCTCAAACAGTTCTCAGATTACCTTAATTGTCCAAGACACAGTAGACTGCTTGTTTACATAATTTGATGGGTGTGTATCACAGAGAGGTAAGGTGTGATCACAGATGAAATGGTGTGGCTTCAAGAAGAATACAAGAAAAACAATGATGCCCAGCATCAAGTCAGTGCAGAGGATTCTGAAGATGTGAACATGTCAGATACATGCAGTTTTACTCATACAGAATGTCTACAGTACGTGCCAGGAGGAACTCTCGTTTTCCTCGAGGTCGTCGCGGACTACCAATTCCTTAAAATGCGACCAAATCCGCCGCATTTTGAGGATCACCACCACCGACATGGTCACCAAATATCGTGGCAGGACATCCGCTAAATGGTTACGCGAACTTTTTCACACGTAAGAATTGATGTATCGAGGCTCACAAAGTTCCTGATTACACGCATTTCGGCGAATTTTACACTTTAAAATATCATTTAAATGTATAAAACTCTCATTCTGATGCATTTGTTTACGAATGCTCGTATTTGTTAGCGGAAGGAATGACAATTCAAAACTGAAAGTAATTGCTTCTCGGAACAGCTGACCCTATTTTCAGAAAATAATTGACTGGTTTTCGATTTACATGTGTTAAAACTGCTTTCCTATATTTAAAGAAAACATACAACATGTAAACCCTACTGCGACATCTGTATCGTCTATGTGCTTGACAAAATTATTGATAGATTTTGCTATACAATAACGAGTGTTTTAAACTATGGAAGTACATGTACACATAAACCTACACAGCAAATGTATTAGAAATTTGGTTTTAATTTTACCAAATGTCACATAATTGGCAGACATAAAATGCACAGTTTCATTACGGTCATTTCATTAAATGTTCAGCTTATCCAGGTGAGTTATGACCCTAATTATTTTCGCGCTGGTCGTCAAATATCGCCGAGATATTTCGCGATGTCAAGACATCGAGGAAATCTGGTTTTTTCCCTCGATGTCGTGGCAGATATTTTTTTTTCCGCATCCGTGAAATAAAGCGGAAAATGTGAGTTCCTCCTGGCGTGTACTGTATATAACTTTAGAACTGTTAGTATTTTAATAGACCATCTTTGACTGCAATTTGTACTCATGCTCATGCCGCCTCATTCTTAAGTTTGCTAAACCAATTCTCCTACCACTGACCCAAAGAATCTTTTCTCTGACACGTTTGTAAGAGGTTTTATTTGGTATTTGGTCTTTTTGCTACCTCTGTGTGTACGCTGTAGTTGTTACCTGAATTTCTTTAGATAAATGATACTTTACTGTAACTTAAATACATTTGATGTTACTTAAAAATTCATGTTTTTAGCTCACCTGAGTACTGCTCAGGGTGAGCTTTTGGGATTGTTGAGTGTCCGGCGTGTCGTGCGTTGTCAACAATTTGACTTGAATGACTTCTCCTCCTAAACCGCTAAGCAAACATGGACAAAAAATGCCTGGGATATTCCTTGAAGAATTCAATTCCATCAAGAACTCTGGTTGCTATGGCAACTGAAAGGAAACAATTTGAAAATCTTCTTGTCCGAAACCACAAGGCCCTGAGCCTTAAGATTTGGTATGTAGCATTGTCTAGTGGACCTCCACCAAGTTTGTTCAAATTATACCCCTGGGGTCAAATTTGGCCCCACCTTGGGGGTCAATTGATTTTACATAGGCTTATATAGTGAAACTTTAAAAATCTTCTTGTCTGAAACCACAAGGCCCTGAGCCTTAAGATTTGGTATGTAGCATTGTCTATTGAACCTCTACCAAGATTGTTCAAATTCTGCCCCTGGGATCAAATTTGGCCCTGCCACAGGGGTAAATTGATTTTACATTGGCTTATATAGAGAAAACTTTAAAAATCTTCTTGTCTGAAACCACAAGGCCCTGAGCCTTGAAATTTGGTATGTAGCATTGTCTAGTGGACCTCAACCAAGTTTGTTCAAATTATACCTCTGGGGTCAAATTTGGCCCCACCCTTGGGTCATTGATTTTACATAGGTTAATATAGGAAAAACTTTGAAAATATTCTTGTCTGAAACACAAGGCACTGACCTTAAGATGTGGTATGTAGCCTTGTAGTGTGACCCTCTACCAATGTTTGTTCAAATCTGCCCATGGGGTTCAAATTTTGCCCCCACCTTTGGGTCAGTTGATTTTACAATGGGGAAAACCTTGAAAATCTTCTTATCTGAAATGACAAGGGCCTGAGCCTTAAGATTAGGTATGTAGCATCGTCTTGTGGAGCCCTACCAAGTTTGTTCAAATTATACCCCTGGGGTCAAATTTGGCACCACCTGTTGGTCATTGATTTTACATAGGCTTATATAGTGATTACTTTCAAAATCTTCTTGTCTGAAACCACAAGGCTCTTAGCCATAAGATTTGGTATGTAGCATTGTCTAGTGGACCTCTTCCAGTTTCTTCAAATTATACCCCTGGGGTCAAATTTGGCCCTGTTCTGGGGGTAAATTAATTCTACATAGGCTTATGTTAGGAAAACTTTGAAAATCTTCTTGTCTGAAACCACAAAGCCCAGAGCCTTAAGATTTGGTATGTAGCATTGACTAGTGGCCCTCTACTAAATTTGTTCAAATTATGCCACTGGGGTCAAATTAGGCCCTTTCCCTAGGGGTCAGTTGATGTTACATAGGCTTATATAGGCACAACTTTAAAAAACCTCTTGTCTGAAATCACAGAGCCTAGAACTTAGATATTTTTAATGGAGCATCAGCTAGAGGTCATCTACTGAAGTTTGTTCAAATTATGCCCCTTGAGTGAAATTTGGCCCTGCCCTGGTGGTCACTTGTATTCATATAGATTAATATAGGGAGATTCTTAAAAACGCTTTTGATGTTAGCTCAATAGCAGACTCAAAGGCAAAGTGTTCAGGTGAGCTATCTAGGGCCATCATGGCCCTCTTGTTTATCATCAGTTGGTCAGAACTAGTGTAAAAAAATTTTGTTTTATTATAAATTTGTGTCTGGGGACTATATTGGATTCACTTTTTGTCCCTCTGTGCATTCTATTTCTTGTCCAGCCCAAAACTTCTCCATGCATGGTAGGATTTTAAATAACTTGGCATATTTGTTCACCGTGATGAGATGGTGTGTCACATATAAGACCCAGGTCCATAGGTCAAAGGTCAAGGTCACAGTCATGGATTAAAGGTAAAAAAATAATGATTATAGACCTTTGCCCGTCCATAACTTCTCCATGGATGAAAGAATTTTGAAATACCTTGGCATTTTTGTCCACCTTGATGAGGTGCATGTAAGACCTAGGTCCAAAGCTCAAAGGTCTAGGTCACAGTCACTAGTTAAAGGTAAAAAAATGTTGATTATAGACCTTGTCCAGGCCATAACTTCTCTATGCATGGAAGGATTTTGAAATACATTGGCATATTTGTTCACCGTGATGAGATGGTGTGTCACATATAAGACCTAGGTCCAAAGCTCGAAGGTCACTAGGTCACAGTCACTAGTTAAAGGTAAAAAAAATGTTGATTATAGACCTTGTCCAGGCCATAACTGCTCTATGCATGGAAGGATTTTAAAATACCTTGGCATATTTGTTGACCTTGATGAAACAGTGTGCAAAGGTCAAGGTCACAGTCACTGGTAAAAGGTAAAAAAATGTTGATTTTAGACCTTATCCAAGCCATAACTTCTCCAGGCATGGAAGGATTGCTCATGGTGAGCAATTGTGATCACCCGGTGTCCAGCTCCGTCATCCTTCGTCGGTCTTCTGTCGTCAACATTTTACTTTAAATCACATCTCCTCCTAAACCTCAAAGCTATTTTTAACCAAACTTTACTAAAATTGCTCAAAGCGTTCCGCTACATTGCACATAAGGGCTGCAAAAGCTAAAAATAGAAAAAAATTCAAACAACATCTCCTCCTAAACTGTTGGAAGATTTTCCACCAAATTCCACAGAAATGTTCCTGACATAGCCCTCTATTAAAATTGCAAAAACGCTTCTACTCCATTGAACAAAATGGCCACCAGAGCTAAAAATAAATTTTCTTCAATATTTTGCTTCAAATGACATCTCCTCCAAAACCACTTGGCCATTTTAAACCAAATTTGACAGAAATGTTCCTTATATTGCCCTTTTCTAAAATTGCTTAAATCGTTCTTCTCCATTGCACATAAGGGCTGCAAAAGCTTAAAATAGAAAAGAAATCAAACAGCATCTCCTCCTCAATCAATGGCTAGGTAATTTTCCATGAAATTTCACGGAAATGTTCCTTACATACACTTGCTTTAAAATTGCTTAAACGGTTCTGCTCCATTGAACAAAAAAATAGCCACCGGAGCTAAAAATAGGTTTTCTTCAAAATACTGCTTCAAATGAAATCTCACAAGCTGTTATCATGAAATTGCCTCTGCCCCATGGATTTTTTTGTATAAAAGATGAGATCTTTGAATATCTTCAGTTAGAAAATGTAATGTTGCATCTGATGTTTGCTTAACGGTAGACCCTCAGGCAAAGTACTCAGGTGAGCGATCCAGGGCCATCATGTTTATTAAACACCATTAAAACATTAATAGGAGTAAGATTATACATAAACATCAGTGAAAATGACTAGAACTGGTGTCAGTGACATAGTATTCTGAATGAAAAGTGTTATTGTCTGTTTGTGTTGTGATTTCAAAATAAATGTTGATCAAACTAAATAAAACATTTAGTTATGGAGTGATAAAAACCTTCCAAACAGCCAATTGTGTAGTCTGTGGTGTTGTTCAAGTCTGTCTGTTCAACAAATCTATCTTTAAAGTATAAATGTGTATCAAACTAAATAAAACATTTAGTTATGGAGTGATAAAATCCTTCCAAACAGCCAATTGTAAATTGTGGGTCAAAACAGTAGTCTGTGGTGTTGTTCAAGTCTGTCTGTTCAACAAATCTATCTTTAAAGTACACGTTCATTGAAAATCTCAAATTGTATCAAATTCAAAGACAGCAAAACATGGTTGAAGCAGATGGACTTTGCACAAATGGTTTTTCAGAACAGCTAAAAAAGGAAAAATATTCAAACAACAACATCTGCTAAACTGCTGGGTGATTTTCCAACTTATTTCACAGAAATGTTCCTTATAAAACCCACTATTAAAATTGCTAAAACAGTTTCAGTCCACTAAACAAGATGGCCACCAGAGCTAAAAATAGATTTTCATCAATATTTGGCTTCAAATGACATCTCTTCCAAAACCACTTGCCCATTTTAAAACATATTTGACAGAAATGTTCCTTATAATGCCCTTTTCTAAAATTGCTCAAATGGTTCCACTCCATTGCACATAAAGCTGCAAAAGCTAAAAACAGAAAAAAATTGAAACAGCATCTCCTCCTCAATGGCAAGGTAATTTTCCACCAAATTTCACGGAAATGTTCCTTTCAAAGCCCTTTATTTAAATTGCTGAAAAGGGTCTGCTTCATTAAACAAAATGGCTGCCAGAGCTAAAAATAGATTTTCATCAATATTTTGCTTCAAATGACATCTCCTCCTATACTGCTCAGCCATTTTCTTTTAAACTTAACAGAAATTTTCCTGATATTGCTTTTTAGCTCACCTGAGCCTTTGGCTCATGGTGGGCTATTGTGACCGGTCTTCGTCCGTCGTCCAGCATGTGTCGTCCGTGGTCCATCAACAATTTCATTCAAACGACATCTCCTCTGAACCCTTTGGGCCAAATTTAATGAAACTTGCCTGGGAATATCTTTGCATGAAGCTCTACCAAAGTTGTTCAAAGAATTCAATTCCATCGAGAACTCTGGTTGCTATGGCAACTTAAAGGTAAAACTGAGCCTTATGATTTAGTATGTACATGTAGCATTGTCTATTGGACCTCCACCAAGTTTGTTCAAATTATACCCCTGGGGTCAAACTTGGCCCCACCTTGGGGGTCAATTGATTTTACATAGGCTTATATAGTGAAACTTTAAAAATCTTCTTGTCTGAAACCACAAGACCCTGAGCCTTAAGATTTGGTATGTAGCATTGTCTAGTGGATGTCTACCAAGTTTGTTCAAATTATGTCCCCTGGGTCAAAATTGGCCATGCCCAAGGGTTCTCTTGGTTTACATATAGTTATATAGGAAAAACATGAAAATCATTTTTCTCCAAAACTAATAGGACAAGACCATAGATATTGGTGTGGAGTATTGTGTTGAGAACCGTTACGAGTATTGTTTATTTGTTGGCCCCGGGGTCAAAATTGGCCCCGCCCCGGAGGCCCTTGATATGTAAAAAAGGCAATCTTTAGAAATCTTCTTACTGGAAACCTCAATGCCTACAGCTTAGATGTTTGGTATGCAGCTTTGTCTAATGGATGTCTACCATGTTTGTTCAGGTTATTTCCCTTGAGTCAAAATTTGCCACGCCCTAGGGTTCTCTTGGTTTACATATAGTTATATAGGAAAAACATGGAAACTTAGATATTTGGTGTGGAGTATTCTGTAGAGAACCTTTACCAGTATTATATATATGTTGGCTCTGGAGATAAAAAATTGGCCCCGCCCCGGGGGCCCTTAATATGTAAAAAAAAGGCAATCATTAAAAATTTTCTTACTAGAAACCTCAATGCCTACAGCTTAGATATTTGGTATGCAGCATTGTCTAGTAAACCTCTACATAGTTTGTTTGAAAAATGTCCCTGGGGTCACTATTGGCCCCGCCCGAGAGGTCACAAGTTTTAAATAGCAGTATAGAAGAAAATCTTTAAAAATCTTCTTGTCTGAACCCACAAGGCCTAGAATTTTAAAATTTGGCATGAAGCAAACTTTGTCAAGCTTTTTCAAATTATTAGATTAGGTTAAATGTCATGGAGGCTAAAAATAGATTTATCTACTGTACCTCATAGAGCCTTCATTTATAGGCTAATATCTTTGATATTCAGTATATAGGTTCCTTGCATGGACGTCTACCCATGGGTAGGGTTTGAGGTCACTGGGTCAAGGTCACCATAGCTTATTATAGATATTTCTACTTTCTTTCATAGAGCCTTTATTAATTGACTGATATTTTACATATTTGGTTTGTAGGCACTTACATATTTTCAATTAAAAAATGAAATACTGCTTAACAGCAAACCTACAGCCAAAGTACTCAGGTGAGCGATCCAGGGCCATCATGGCCCTCTTGTTTATAAAATTGCTCAAATCATTCCACTTCATTGCACATAAGGGCTACAAAAGCTAAAAATAGAAAAAAAAATGTTTGCTTAATGGTAGACCCTCAGCCAAAGTACTCAGATGAGAGATCTAGGGCTAACATAGCCCTCATGTTTTTAGCTCACCTGTCACGTAGTGACAGAGTGAGATTTTGTGATCGCCTGTCATCCATAGTCTTTCGTCTGTCCGTTCCTCCGTCCATCCACAATTAGTTTGTTAACATTCTTGTGGTCACATTTTTGCCTCAATTGTTATGAAACTTGGTCAGGATGTTTGTGCCATTTATTTCTTGGACGAGTTCAAACATGGGTTATCTGGGTTGAAAAACTAGGTCACAGAGCCCAAATATAGAAAAACCTTGTTAACACTCTAGAGGCTACTTTTTTAGTCCAAATATCCTGGAAATTTGTCAGAGAGGTTGTATCAATGACTTCTAGCTCAAGTTCGAGTATGGGTCATCTTAAGGTCAAAAACTAGGTCACAGATTCTATATATGAAAAACCTTGTTAACACTGTAGAAGTAAGATTTTAATTCCAAATAACCTGGAAATTTGTAGGAGAGGTTGCTTCTATGATTTCTAGTTATAATTTGAATATGGGTCATCTGGGGTCAAAAACTAGGTCACAGCCCAAAAATAGAGAAAAAAAATGTTTACACTCTAGAGGTTACACTTTTCAGTCCAAATATTCTGAAAATTTGTCAGAAAGGTTGTTTTAATGATTTCTAGCTCAGATTCGAATATGGGTCATCTGGGGTCAAAAACTAGGTCACAGACCCCAAATATGGAAAAATCTTGTTAATGCTCTAGAGGTAACATTTCCAGTCCAAATAACCTTGAAATTTGTCAGAAAGAATGTTTCAATGATTTCTAGCTCAAATTTGAATATGGGTCATCTGGAGTCAAAAACTAGGTCACAGAGCCCAAATATCGAAAAGTTTTGATTAACACTCTAGAGGCTACATTTTCAGTCCAAATTTCCTGGAAATTTGTCAGAAAGGTTGTTTTGATGATTTGCAGCTCAAGTTTGGATACGGTTCATCTGGGGTCAAAAACTAGGTCACAGAGCCCAAATATCAAAAAACCTTGTTAACATTCTAGAGGCTATTTTTTCAGTCCAAATATCCTGGAAATTTCTCAGAGAGGTTGTATCAATGATTTCTAGCTCAAGTTCGAATATGGGTCATCTGGGGTCAATTTACCAGGTCCATAACAACTTTGTTAAAAGCAGTCATTCTCATGTGAGTGATACAGGGTCATCATGGCCCTCTTGTTTAGTTATTGCCCTTTGTATTTTTTCATACTTAATTCTTGTCAGGGGCATATCTAGAAAGGTTTCAAAGATCTCATCTTGAAACTTCATAGGTGAGTAGATCTCATTGTGGAGAGGTGCAGTGATAAAGAACCGTAACTGTTTTTGTGTAATTTTTGCGTTATTGCCCTTTGTAATTTTCATGCTTAATTCTTGTCTGGGGTATAACTTGAAAGGTATTGAAAATATTAACTTGAAGCTTCATAGGTGAATAGATCTCACTGTGTAGAAGTTCAGTGCCCATGAACCATAACTGTTTTTTGCTTTATTTTTAGCTCACCTGAGGGTTGAGCTCATGGTGAGCTATTGAAACTGGACTTTGTCCGTTGTCCATCGTCCCTCAACAATTTCATACAAACGACATCTCCTCTGAAACCTCTGGGCCAAATTTAATGAAACTTGCCTGGGATATTCCTTGCATGAAGCTCTACCAAAGTTGTTCAAAGAATTCAATTCCATCAAGAACTCTGGTTGCTATGGCAACTTAAAGGAAAAACTTTGAAAATCTTCTTGTCTGAAACCACAAGGACCTGAGCCTTAAGATTTGGTATGTAGCATTGTCTTGTGGACCTCTACCAAGTTTGTTCAAATTATACACTTGGGGTCAAATTTGGGCCTGCCCCGTGGGTCAATTGATTTTACATAGGCTTATATAGTGAAACTTTAAAAATCTTCTTGTCTGAAACCACAGCCCTGAGCCTTAAAATTTGGTATGTAGCATTGTCGTGTAGACCTCTACCAAGTTTGTTCAAATTATGCCTCTGGGGTCAAATTTGGCCCTGCCCCGTGGGTCAATTGATTTTACATAGGATTATATAGTGAAACTTTAAAAATCTTCTTGTCTGAAACTGCAAGGCCCTGATCCTTAAGATTTGGTATGTAGCAAGGTCTAGTAAACCTCAACCAAGTTAGTTGAAATTATACCTCTGGGGTCAAATTTGGCCCAACAGGGGGTCAACTGATTTTTACATAAGTTCATATAGGGTAAACTTTGAAAAATCTTCTTGTATGAAACTACAAGGCCCTGAGCCTTATGATTTAGTATGTAGCAATGTCCGGAGGACGTCTCTCAAGTATGTTAGAAACATTTTCGGTATATAGGATCTTTGCATGGACGTCTACCCATGGGTAGGGTTTTAGGTCACTGGGTGAAGGTCAAGGTCACCATAGCTTATGATTGATATTTCTACTTTCTGTCATAGAGCCTTTATTTATTGACTGATATTTTACATATTTATATTTACATTACTTACAAATTTTTCAATTAAAACATGAAATACTGCTTAACTGCAAACCTACAGCCAAAATACTCAGGTGAGCGATCTAGGGCCATCATGGCCCTCTTGTATAGAGGAAACTTTAAAAAATCTTCATGTCTGAAACCACAAGGCCCTGAGCCTTAAGAATTGGTATGTAGCATTGTCTAGTGGACCTCAACCAAGGTTGTTCAAATTATACCTCTGGGGTCAAATTTAGCCTCACCCTGGGGTCATTGGTTTTACATAGACTTATATAGGAAAAACTTCGAAAATCTTCTTGTCTGAAACCACAAGGCCCTGAGCCTTAAGATTTGGTATGTAGCATTGTCTAGTGGCCCTCTACCAAGTTTCTTCAAATTATGCCCCTGGGGTAAAATTTAGCCCCACCTCGAGGGTCAATTAATTTTGCATAGGGAAAACTTTGAAAATCTTCTTGTCTGAAACCACATGGGCCTGAGCCTTAAAATTTGGTATGTAGCATTGTCGAGTGGACCTCTACCAAGTTTGTTCAAATTATTATTCTGGGGTCAAATTTAGCCCCACCCTGGGGTCATTAGTTTTACATAGGCTTATATAGTGAAAAGTTTGAAAATATTCTTGTAGAAGGATAGGTAACATTTTCAGTGCAAATAATCTCGATATTTGTCAGAAAGGTTGTTTCTATGATTTCTAGCTCAAGTTTAAAGATGGGTCATCTGGGTTCAAAAACTAGGTCAGAGAGCCAAAAACTAGAAAAACCTTGTTAACACTCTAGAGGTTACATTTTCAGTCAAAATATCCCAGAAATTTGTCAGAAAGTTTTCTCTGTTGATTTCTAGCTCAAGTTCGAATATGGGTCATCTTGGGTCAAAACCTAGGTCACATACCCTAAATATGGAAAAACTTTGTTAACACTCTAGAGGTAACATTTTCAGTCCAAATAACCTGGAAATTTGTCAGAAAGGTTGTTTCAAGGATTTCTAGGTCAGATTCGAATATAGATCATCTGGGGTCAAAAACTAGGTCACAGAGTCCAAAAATAGAAAAGAACATTGTTAACACTCTAGAGGCCACTTTTCCGTCCAAATATTCTGGAAATTTGTCAGAAAGATTGTTTTAATGATTTCTAGCGCAGATTCAAATATGGGTCATCTGAGGTCAAAAACTAGGTCACAGACCCCATATATGAAAAAAACCTTGTTATCCCTCTAGAGGTAACATTTTCAGTCCAAATAACTTTGAAATTTGTCAGAAAGATTGTTTCAGTGATTTCTAGTGCAGTTTTGAATATGGGTTATCTAGGGTGCAAAAACTAGGTTACAGGCCAAAAAGTAGAAAAACCTTGTTAATGCTCTAGAGGTTACATTTTCAGTCCAAATATCCTTGAAATTTGTCAGAAAGGTTGTATCAATGATTTCTAGCTCAAGTTCGAATTTGGGTCATCTGGGATCAAAAACTAGGTCACAGAGTCCCAAAAAATGTAAAAAGCATTTTAACACTCAAGAGGTTACATTTTCAGTCCAAATGTCCTGGAAATTTGTCAGACAGGTTGTTTTGATGATTTCTAGCTCAAGTTCGAATATGGGTCATCTTTGGGCAAAAACTTAGTCACAGAGCCCAAATATGGAAAAACCTTGTTAAAACTGTAGAGGTAAGACTTTTAAATCGAAATAACCTGGAAATTTGTTAGGAAGGTTGCTTTTGTGATTTCTAGCACAAGTTCAAATATGGGTAATCTGGAGACAAAATCTAGGTCACAGAGCCCAAATATCAAAAAAACGTTGCAAACACTCTAGAGGCTACATTTTCAGTCCAAATGTCCTGGAAATTTGTCAGAAAGTTTGTTTTGATGATATGTAGCTCAAGTTCGAATATTGGTCATCTTTGCTCAAAAACTAGGTCACAGAGCCCAAATATCGAAAAACCTTGTTAACACTCTAGAGGCTACATTTTCAATCCAAATAACCTGGAAATTTGTCAGAAAGATTGTCTCAATAATTTCTAGGTCAAGTTCGAATATGGGTCATCAGGGGTCAATTAACCAGGTCCATAGCAACTTTGTTAAAAGCAGTCATATTCAGGTGAGCATTACAGGGCCATTTTGGCCCTCTTGTTTTGTGAAAAGTCTGGTTACCTAGGGGATGTGTTTCCAGTTTCACCAGAATTTTATTTGAACAAATTAGAAACAATCTTAGAATGTTAATAATGTTGATTCTTTATATATATTGTTTTCAAAAGTAAATACAACAGAATTATTCAAGTCTTAGAGAAAAGAAAACTTTTTCAATGAAAGAAATAATAACTGGTACTTACAATAAAATCATGACCACTCATCTTAATCAATCAATTGAATTGAAGTTGTAAGATAGTCTTCTTTGTAAAGTGTCTACAAGACACTTTTTTTTCTATTAATATTAAAATGCAGTGGAGTTCCTAAAATATATGACAAACAGAATTTATCCGTGATTTTCACTCGCTGCTTCATGTTTAATGATGGATTGGTTGTCTTCATTTTGTTAAGCTTGTCTTAAAATTATTTGACTTTTTCTTGTAAATAAATTTGGTAATTAAAATGCCATAAAGAAGTTTTGCTTATTTTGTACCTTGTTTAAAAGGTTAGAATAACATTGGTAAAGCATTGATATTGGACCTTTTGCCTTTGGAGTTAAGCATTCAGATAATTTGTGAAGACATTTTTTTGCTTGACTTATTCTAAATTCAAGCAATGCCAACACAGATGTACAAAATATAATCATTTTACATAGTAAAATGTAAATAGAGTCATGATTGGTTGATGTTTTCAGCTCACTGCTGTCAGTTCTCTATTAGGGCAGAGCTTATTGAATGCAAATGGCATCTTGTTGTTTATTCAAGTGGGTTGTTTATTTGAGCAGTTATCCCAGATTTATGACAGTCAAAATTAGAGTTGTCTGGGACTAAAATTTTGTACACAGTCAGTTGTCCGAGAGCAAGTTTAGAGCTGTCCCAGACGTTGGACTATAAGATTTGTAGAGCACTGTTTCATGTGAATGAAAGTAGTTGTAGTTGTTTTCAGCTGAGCGATAGAAGGACTGTCATGGCCTTCTTGCTACAGTTTATTATCTGGAAAGACAGTGTGATCCCAGTGCTTTGAACCAGTTCCTATTTATAAAGTACATGTTTTGCCATTCTATAGCTAGGGATTTGTATATATGTTGTGGCCATTTTTCCATATGAAAGCTAACTTGGCTCTTAACAGAGCTGTATTGTGCCTTACAGTGATTCTTAGTTATTATTAAGTTGATTTACACCAGGATGATGTCAAGTGCAGTGGTGATGGAATCATTTAGTAGAGTTTGTGCAAAACTGTTTTAACTGCACTTTGTTGTAAAAGAGAAGTTTTGACAGCTTTGCACAGAAACATCTGTTCATTTTATTATGTGAACATTATTCATTACTAAATTCATTGAGCTTTGCTTCTTTATACATGCTTGAGTACTTCTAAATAGTAAGCTTTCTATAACAGCATAAATATTATAAATATGGAATGTATATTGAGTATCTTCAGAATCAGATTATTGTCAAACTCATTATGTCTCCTCCCACATGGTAAGGTGGGAGATATATAGTTTTTGTACTCCGTTTGTCTGTGTCTGTCTGTATGTCACAAAGTTTGTCTGCACTTCTTCTCCAGAACCTATGGATGAATTTCAATGGCACTGGCTGTGATATTGTTATGTTCCTCTGATCAAGGCTATGTAATGTTCTGTCACTACAGGATTCTCACACAATTGACTGTAAACCTGGTAGTGTATTTAAATAGGCAAACTATTTGACTCCAGTTTACTTCTGTTGAAAGGAGGGATCTAAAACTGTACAGAAAAGTGAACACCACTGTAGGTCTGGTTTTGTTGTTGGTTTGTTGTGAGCTGACATCAAAGTGTTGAACCTTAGCCAGGACACAAGACAGATGGACACACAGGGATTGCTGACTAGGTTATTGGGGCATCAAAGTTACTGGAGCTCTCTTTTTCTACTACTAAGACAAACAAGTATTAAGCTCATTAATGTCTTCTATTTTAGACACCCCAGTAATCAAACTACTGAATTTTTGTAAATGCTGTAATGTATTTGATAATGATGACTCAAAATATCTAACAAGTTCGAACTAATAAGTCTGACTCGTGAAAAAGGATAACCAGTAATGTTGTTAGGCAACCAGCCTTAAAAAAACAAACTGTCTGTATTCCAAAATAACTATCAAAAAGATCTTTACAAAAGAAAATGTTTAATGTGAAAGAAAATCAAATTATCAACATACTTAAGTTGAATAATTTAGACAGATCTATGTTAAGATTTTAAAAGAAAATGTGTAAAAATAAGCACACCTTGAACTTAGTTGAATATTAAGCTTTGAGGAAATCTTATACAAATAATCATGTTTGCCTTCTAAACTTTCGCATACCAAAAAGCCCACTGTTCTGAGTTACAGACAGGGTTTATATATTTCACAGACTTTCCACAGCCCACAGTGTGCATCACAAGTGGAACCATGAATAACACTGCCCAGTTCTGTGAAATTCACAATTGGGATGCTCCACAAAAAACCTAGTGAACCACAGTTTGCACTGTGTAAACCAGCACTTGCAGCTAAAATTACCTGCATAAATGAGTAAATCTTTAAAAATTAGTTAAAGAATAGATAGAATAAATAATAATAACCTCAGTATTTTCTTTTGTGTGAAGCAAGTTAGCAAACATTGCTAAATTCCTTTGTATGCAGGATTGAGACTGTCAAAAATGTAAACACCAGGTTGCTAAGCAATTGTTCTATATAAAAATAAATATAGCCAGCAAGAATTCATGAGCAAGTGCTCTCTAAATATAACAGACTGTTTCGTTTCCGGGGGGTATATAGGAGTCACCCTGTGGTTGGTTGGTCGGTCGGTCGTTTGGTCAGCCGGTCGGGTAGTCTGTTGTAATTTCCTTGTCCGGAGTATAACTTGAAAACTAATGGTTTGAATTCAATGCAACTTCATACAGTGGTCAAGCAGAATGAGAGGAGGTGTAGTGTTAAAGAATCATAGCTCCTTCTTCACTATTTGCAGAGTTACTGCCCTCTATTGGTTTTCTTTGTTCAGAGCATAACTTGAAAACTAATGGTTGGAATTCAATGCAGCTTCAAACAGTCATCAAGCACAATAAGAGGAAATGCATTGTTCAAGAATCATAACTCCATTTTCACTTTTTGCAGAGTTATTGCCTTTTATTGGTTTTCTTTGTCCGGAGTATAACTTGAAAAATAATGGTTATAATTCAGTGCAACTTCATACAGTGGTCAAGCACAATGAGAGGAAGTGCAGTGTACAAGAGCTAAAACTATTATTTGCACAGTTATGCCCTTTGTTGGCTTTTTTTTTGTCCAGAGATTTACTTGAAAACTACTGGTTGGAGTTCAGTGCAACTTCATAGGATGGTCAAGCACAATAAGTGGAAGTGCATTGTACAAGAGCCATAACTCTGTCTTCAGTATTTGCAGAGTTATTGCCCTTTATTGGTTTTCTTTATCCAGAGCTAACCTTGAAAACTGATGGTTGGAATTTAGTGCAACTTCATACAGTGATCAAGCGCAATGAGAGGAAGTGCAATGTATGAGAAAGAGTTATAACACCTTTTTTAACTTTTTGCACAGTTATTGCCCTTTGTTGGTTTTCCTTGTCTGGACCATTACCTGAAAACTACTGGTTGGAATTCAGTGCAACTTCATACAATGGTCAAGCACATTAAGAGGAAATGCAGCGTACAAGAGCTATGACTCTATCTTCTTTATTTGCACAGTTATTGCCCTATGTTGGTTTTCCTTGTCCGGAGCAAAACTAATGGTTTGAATTCAATGCAACTTCATACAATGGCCAAGCACAATGAGAGGAAGCTCATTGTACAAGAGCCATAACTCCATCTTCAGTATTTGCAGAGTTATTGCCCTTTGTTGGTTTTCTTTGTTCAGAACATCACTTGAAAACTAATATTGGAATTCAATGTAACTTCATACAATGGTCAACCACAGTGAAAGGAAATGCAATGTACAAGAACCACAACTATCTTTAAAAGCCCACAGCCATTATTCTATTTTAATTCTTTTACAAAGTATTCTGTTACTAATAGCTTCCTCAGTTCTGAAACAGTCTTGCTGGGGTATTAATATAATTTAGTAAAAGCTCTTGTTAAATAACAACAAGGAAACATGGAACATCAGTGTTGTATGAAAACATGGAGTTTACAAAACAGACTAGAAAAATACTGACTAGGTAAATGTTAGTGATGTAAACTGACAACTGAAACAAGCTCGTGAAAACTAGTGATTCTACTGTGAAAACTTAAAAACAATTTATTCTTAAACACTGGATGTAAAGAAATACTGGTACAATACGTAAGGTTGAGTTGTTGATCTGTGTGTTTTATCAAAGATAACAGCCAACTAAATATGGTGTAGCCAGTAAAAATAATTTAGTGTGATGCCCCAGCAATTTACCTGTATTTGTTTGCTTCTTTATTCTTTTGTCATTCTTCAAGCTATTTTTTATTTGCTTGAATTGTTGATTTTTACTGGCTACACCACATTTATTTCTTTACTTTATTTTCCCTTTTTAGCTCACCTGAGCACAAAGTGCTCATGGTGACTTTTTTTTATCTGTCTTGGGTCTGTCGTCAACTTTTCATTCAAATGACATCTCCTCTGAAACCACTGGGCCAAATTTAATGAAACTTGCCTGGGCTGTTCCTTGCATGAAGCTCAACCAAGTTTGTTCAAATGGTTCTGGTCTATTGCATTTCTGGGTCACTGGAGCTAAAAATAGATTTTAAAAGTTGGATCTTTAAAAATCTTTTTCTCGGAAACCTCAAGGCCTGGAGCTTAGATATTTGGTATGAAGCATCATCAAGTGGACCTCTACCAATTTTGTTCAAATTTTGACCCAGGGGTCCAAACTGACCCCACCTCTGGGGTCAGTTGATTTTACATATTTTTATATAGGGATATTATACTTGGACAAACAACAATTATGACAGCTCGGACATATTTATTAATTTCAAGTATGACCTTGACTTTAAAAGACCTTGACAGTATATGTCAGATTACTGAATTTTGCTAAGATTGGCCATAATTTTATTATTTATGGTTGGATTTGGTTCATACTTGGGCAAAACAACACTTATGACAAATCCTACATTATGATTCTTTCAGGTATTACCTTGTCTTTAAAAACACCTTCATAGTCAAGGTAAAATTATTGAATTTTGCTAAAATTGGCTATAACTTTGTTGTTTATGGTTGGATTTGATTTGTACTTGGACAAAACAACACTTATGACAAAACCAACATGTTGACTAAACTGACTTTGACCGTCAAGGTCAGATGAGTGAATTTTGCTTAAATTGTCATAACACTTATTACAAATCCAACATTATGATTATTGCAAATGTGACCTTGACCTTAAAAATGATCTTGACAGTCAAGGTCAAATTATTGAATTTTGCTAAAACTCTACATAACTTTGTTATTTATGGTTGGATTTGAACCAGATTTGGACAAAACAACACTTATGACAGAGCCGATATGTTAAGTTATTCAGGTGTGACTTTAACCTTAAATTGACCTTGACCGTCAAGGTCAAATTATTGAATTTTGCTAAAATTGTCATAACTTTGTCATTTATTTATCGATTTGATTCAAGTTTGGACAGAAGAACACTTATGACAAATTCAACATTATGATTATTGCAAATATGATCTTGACCTAAAAATGATCTTGACAGAGAAGGTTAAATTATTGAATTTTGCAAAAATTTGCCATATCTTTGTTGTTTATGGTTTGATTTGATTTATACTTAGACAAAACAACAATTATGACAATACTGACATGTTGATTAACTCAGGTATGACCATAACTTCAAAGTGGCCTTGACCCTCAAGGTCAAATTATTGAATTTTGCTCAAATTGTCATATCTTTTTAGCTTTTGTCATACCCCAATGTCCGGTGTGCGTCGTGCTTCTTGAGGCATCAACAATTTCATTCAAACGACATCTCCTCTGAAACCACTAGGCTAAATTCAATCAAACTTGCATGGGATGTTCCTTGCATGAAGCTCTTCCAAAGTTTTTCAAAGAATTCAATTCCATGCAGAACTCTGGTTGCTATGGCAACTAAAAGAAAAACTTTGAAAATCTTCTTGTCTGAAACCACAAGACCTAGAGCTTAGATATTTGTTATGAGGCATCATCTAGTGGACCTCTACCAAGATTGTTTAAATTATGACCCTGGGGTCAGAACTGGCCCCGCCCTGGGGGTCACTTGATTTACATAGAGTTATATAGGGAGAACTTTAAAAATCTTCTTGTAAGAAACTACAAGGCATGGATCTTAGATATTTGGTGTTGAGCATTGTCTATTAGACCTCTACCAAGATTGTTCAAATCATGGCCCCTGGGTCAGAACTGGCCCCGCCCTGGGAGTCACTTGATTTACATAGAGTTACATAGGGAAAACTTTAAAAATCTTCTTGTCAGAAACCGCAAGGCATGGAGCTTAGATATTTGGTGTTGAGCATTGTCTAGTAGACCTCTACCAAGATTGTTCAAATCATGGCCCCTGGGTCAAAATTGGCTCCGCCCCTGGGGTCACATGTTTTACATAGAGTTATATAGTAAATTCTTTAAAAGTCTTCTTGTCAGAAACCGCAAGGCATGGAGCTTAGATATTTGGTGTTGAGCATTGTCTAGTTGACCTCTACCAAGATTGTTCAAATCATGGCCCCTGTCTCAAAACTGGCCCCGCCATTAAGCAAAAAACTTAAAAAATCTTCATGTCAGAAACTGCAAGGCCTGGAGCGTAGATATATGGTAGTATGCACTGTGACCACAGTGGGGTCAGTCCCCCCTTTCCTGGGGGTCACTCCCCACCCCTCCCCCCACCCCAAAAAAATGTTTTCTTATCTTTTTAAGTTTTTCGCTATGGCAATAAAATTTGGACCATTTGTACAGTTTTTCAAGATGATTTCAAAAACATTATTCCTTGACTTATATTTTTGACCTACTGACCTACTTGTTTGTTGTAAAGCTACGGTAATGAAATTTGGACTGTGTGCACAGTTTTTCTTTTAGATTTCAAAAATGTCATCGCATGACCTATATTTTTGACCTACTGACCTACTTTTTTCTTTTAAAGCTACAGCAATGAAGTTTGGACTGTTGTACAGCTTTTCATTTCGATTTCAAAAATGTCGTCTCATGACCTATATTTTGACCTACTGACCTACTTTTTGTTTTTGGAGCTATGGCAATGAAATTGCATTGGTCCATTTCTGTGATATGCATCTTTACATTCATAAAAATTTCTTTCATCTTTGAACCCATGTGAGCGCTTTAGGGCCATTGGCCCTCTTGTTTATTATGCCCCCCCATCGAAGATGAGGGGGCATATAGTTTTGCAAATGTCGGTCGGTCCTGTCGGTAGACACTTCGTTTCCGATCAATAACTAGTGAACACTTTGACCTAGGTTCACCAAACTTGATATGCTGGTTGGTCATCACCAGTAGATGACCTCTATTGATTTTGAGGTCATTAGGTCAAAGGTCAAGATCACAGAGACGTTCATCCTTAAAACGGTTTCTGATCAATAACTAGAGAACGCTTTGACCTAGGTTCACCAAACTTAGTATGCTGGTTGGTCATCACCAGTAGATGACCCCTATTGATTTTGAGGTCATTAGGTCAAAGGTCAAGCTCACAGGGACCTTAATCCTAAAAGCGGTTTCCGATCAATAACTAGAGAATGCTTTGACCTAGGTTCACCAAACTTGGTATGCTGGTTGGTCATCACCAGTAGATGACCCTTATTGATTTTGAGGTCATTAGGTCAAAGGTCAGGCTCACAGGGACCTTCATAATAAAAACGGGTTTTTGATCAATAACTAGAGAATGCTTTGACCTAGGTTCACCAAACTTGGTATGCTGGTTGATCATTACCAGTAGATGACCCCTATCGATTTTGAGGTCATTAGGTCAAAGGTCAAGCTCACATGGACCTTCATCCTAAAAACGGTTTCCGATCAATAACTAGAGAACGCTTTGACCTAGGTTCACCAAACATGGTATGCTGGTTGGTCATCAACAGTAGATGACCCCTATTGACTTTGAGGTCATTAAGTCAAAGGTCAAGATCACAGAGACTTCCATCCTAAAAACGGTTTTCGATCAATAACTAGAGAACGCTTGACCTAGGTTCACCAAACTTGGTATGCTGGTTGGTCATCACCTATTAGATGACCACTATTGATTTTGAGGTCATTAGGTCAAAGGTCAAGTTTACAGGCACCTTCATCCTAAAAACAGTTTCTGATCAATAACTAGAGAACGCTTTGACTTAGGTTCACCAAAACTGGTATGCTGGTTGGTCATCACCAGTAGATGACCCCTATTGACTTTGAGGTCAAAGGTCAAGATCACAGAGACTTTCATCCTAAAAACGGTTTCCGATCAATAACTAGAGAATGCTTTGACCTAGGTTCACCAAACTTGGTATGCTGGTTGGTCATCACCAGTAGATGACCCCTATTGATTTTGAGGTCTTTAGGTCAGAGGTCAAGGCCACAGGGACCTTGATCCTAAAAGCGGTTTCTGATCAATAACTAGAGAACGGTTGGCCGAAACCACAAGCAATTAGGTGCTGCTGGGGGTCATTTATGTTTTACAAACATTTCTTGTTTATTTATGGATTTGATTTTTACTTGGGAAAAAAAGAACACTTATAACAAATCCAACATTATGATTCTTTCATGTTTGACCTTGACCTTAAAATTATTGAATTTTGCTACTGTTTGCCATAACTTAATTTATTGACGGATTTGATCTATACCATGACAAAACAACAATGAGAATAAAACAAACATGTTGAACAATTCAAATATTACCTTGACCTGTAAATGACCTTGACATTGCTTAACTTCCCTATATCTTTGTTTTTAATGGATGTAGTGTCTTCATGCTTGGACAAAAGTACCTTTTAGACAATATCTCCAAAGAAGGTTAAACTAAACTTGACCTTGACCTTTAAGGTCAAATTTCTGAATGTTGCTAAAATTGGCCACAACTTATGTGTGGATGAATTTGATAGTTATATTTTCAAATAATGTTTAATTTGAAATCCTTTCACCACAATGTGCTTCCTCTGATGTGTTTGCCTTTGGAAATAGGGAAAAAAGTCTAGTGTGGGCCCAGCTTGTGGTGGCTCTTGTTAGCTCACCTGAGCCTTTGGCTCATGGTGAGCTATTGTGACCGGTCTTTGTCCGTCGTCCGTCAACAATTTCATTCAAACAACATCTCCTCTGAAACCTCTGGGCCAAATTTAATGAAACTTGCCTGGGATGTTCCTTGCATGAAGCTCTACCAAAGTTGTTCAAAGAATTCAATTCCATCAAGAACTCTGGTTGCTATGGCAATTTAAAGGAAAAACTTTGAAAATCTTCTTGTCTGAAACCACAAGGCCCTGAGTCTTAAGATTTGGTATGTAGCATTGTCTAGTGGACCTCTATCAAGTTTGTTCAAATTTTGCCACTGGGGTCAAATTTGGCCCCACCCCGTGGGTCAATTGATTTTACATAGGCTTATATAGTGAAACTTTAAAAATCTTCTTGTCTGAAACCACAAGGCCCTGAGCCTTAAGATTTGGTATGGGACATTGTCTAGTGAACCTCTACCAAGTTTGTTCAAATTATGCCCCTGAGGTCAAATTTGGCCCCGGCCCGGGGTTCAACTGATTTAACATAGTAAAACTTAAATAATCTTATTGTCTGAAACCAAAAGGCCCTGAGCCTTAAGATTTGGTATTTAGCAATGTCATGTGGACCTCTACCAAGTTTGTTCAAATTTAGCCCCTGGGGTCAAATTTGGCCCCTACCCGGGTATCAATGGATTTTACATAGGCTTATATCGTAAAACTTTAAAAAAATCTTCTTGTCTGAAACCACAAGGCCCCTAGATCTAAGATTTGGTATGTAGCATTGTCTTGTGGAATTCTACCAAGTTTGTTCAAATTATGCCCCTAGGGTCAAGTTTGGCCCTGCCCTGGGGGTCAACTTATTTTACATAGGGAAAACTTTGAAAATCTTCTTGTTTGTATAAAATATGAGATCTTTGAATATCTTCAGTTAGAAAATGTAATGTTGCATCTGATGTTTGCTTAATGGTAGACCCTCAGGCAAAGTACTCAGGTGAGCGATCCAGGGCCATGATGGCCCTCTTGTTCTCATAGACCCTTCATTAATTGACTGATATCTTACATTTTTGGTATATAGAAACTTTGCATGTATCTCAAGCAGTGAATGGGGTTTAAGGTCACCAGAGTCAAGGTCTTTGAGGCTCAAATTATTTTTTTTCTTTTCCTCATAGAGTCTTTATTTATTAATTGATATTTTAGATGTTTGGTATATAGACACTTTGCATGAACTTTTACCTTTAACTGGGGTCAAGGTCATTGTGTATTACTCAGGTGAGTGAACTAGGGCCATTATGACCCTCTTGTTTTCATAAGCTCAATACTTTTATATCATATGTTATAGATTGTATGTGGAATAAATAACATATGATATGGGAATAGCAGAGACAATGATGAGTCACTTATAAGAAAGTTTGAGAGAAATTACACAACATCAAGGTGATAAATCCAGACTGCTCATCTTAGTTTAAGTACCTTTAATCATTTTAAATTGGCCCTGACAGATAGTATTCACTCTCATTGATGTAACGCTTTAACACCTTTTGGAAATATAGGAGGACCTTTAGTAGTCCTAGTTAGGACTGTAAAGGGCCGTACATAAGGCTGTATGGGGCTATAGAATAGTGAATCCCTAATGGTTAGTATTCTGGATGATAGAACAGGCTGGCTGGTGCAGTCTTGGGTCACACTGTCTTTGGTGAAAATTTGGCACCTGTATCAGGAATGTTATGTAACAGCATGGAATCATGTATCATTTTATCAGTGAGACTGATGATGAAGAGGAACTGGAAGAGGAAGTTGACTCTTTAAATGAGGAGGAAGAAAATGGTGGGGTAGAGAGTGGTTCAAGGGGGACAACCTCTGACAGTGATAGTAGTTATGATGAGGGTTGCTACGATAGCAGGGAGGGAAGCATAGTGTATAAGTGTAAAGATGATGAAGCCATTGCTAATGGTGTGCCGGGAGCTCAAATGTTTGACCAGAATATAAGAGAAATGTGAGATTATTACATTTGCTTAGGCAGATCACTTCTTATTGCATGTACGAAATGTGTTTATAAAACTGTGAAATTGAAAACTTGATTTTCATGAAAAATTTAGTAAAATTATTTAATAAATAATCAATTTATTATCCAGACTTTCTGGTTTTGGCTTTGTTTAAAGCAGTTCCTTAAATTTAAGTTGATGATTTCACAGTTGGACACATGTTAGTTTTTTTTTTCTGAAGATGTTCATATAATTATTTGTATTCATAAGCTTGTAGAATGTTGTCATTTATATATATTTCTGCACTGTTGCACATACAGCTTAGCTTGCATCCAATTTTAGCTCACCTGAGCACAATGTGCTGATTGCCCTGTGTCTGTCGTGCGTCAGAGTGTTATGCATTGTCTTTTGTAAGCTTTTTACTTTAAACAACATCTCCATATATCAAATGGTCAGATTTAATGAAAATTGGCAGGCATGTTCCATGTGTGTAACTCAACCAAAGCTGTAAAGAATTTCATTCCATGCAGAACTCAGTCTGGTCATACCACATGGTTTATGATGAGACTTAGGCTGTCGCAAGCGGCATTTATTTGACTTGATTCAGATGAGAAACTGCTGTAAGTTGTATTAAACCGAAAGGCCAAGAGTTCTAAAATTTGGCACGAAGCTTTGTCTAGTAGACCTTTACCGGAATTGTTCAAACTTTGCCCCTGGAGTCATTTTTGGCGCACACCAGGGGCTTAGATGTTTTACAGAGACTTATATAGGCAAACTTTTGAGCTCACCTGAGCTCAGCTCAGAGTGAGCTTTTAGGATCCTTGAATGTCCAGTGTCAGTAGTGCATTGTCCACAACTTGTATTTATGCTCTCCAACGGAGATGCATTTAGTTGCCGCCTTGTCGGTCCGTCCCGAAATTTTGTCCGGACAATTTCTCAACAACCACAGGCTTAAATTTACTAAAACTTAATAGGAAGCTTCACTGCCAAGAGGAGCTGTGCATATTAGCGGCCTGTTTCGGTCCATTGATTTCTCACAAAGTTATGCCCCTTTAATGCCCTTTCAACAGACATTTTTGTCCAGACTATTTCTCAACAACCACTGACTGGAATTCATCAAAACTTCATCGGAGGCTTCACTATCAAGAGGAGGTGTGCATATTACAGGCATGTTCTGGTTCAGTGATATTTAGCTCACCTGAGCCGTAGGCTCATGGTGAGCTATAAGGATCGCTCAGTGTCCGTCGTCCGTCATACGTCCACACTTAGTTCGTTAACGCTCTAGTGGTCACATTTTTGCCTCAATTGTCTTGAAACTTTGTCAGGATGTTTGCCCCAATTTCTTGGACGAGTTCGAATATGGGTTATCTGGGTTGAAAAACTATGTCACAGAGCCCAAATATTGAAAAACCTTGTTAACACTCTAGAGGTAACATTTTCAGTCCAAATAATCTGGCAATTTGTCAGGAAGGTTGTTTCAATGATTTCTAGCTCAAGTTCGAATATGGGTCATCTGGGTTCAAAAACTAGGTCACAGAGCCCAAAAATAGAAAAATCCTATTAACACTCCAGAGGATACATTTTTAGTCCAGTGATCTTGGAAAATTGTCAGAAAGGTTGCTTCGATGATTTTTAAGTCAAGTTAGAATATGTGTCATCTGGGTTCAAAAACTAGGTCACAGAGCCCAAATATCGAAAAGTCTTGTTAACACTCTAGAGGTAACATTTTCAGTCCAAATAACCTGGAAATTTGTCAGAAAGATTGTTTCAATGATTTCTAGCTCAATTTTGAATATAGGTTATCTGGGGTCAAAAACTAGGTCACAGAGCCCAAATATGGAAGAACCTTGTAAACACTCTAGAGGATACATTTTCAGTCCAAATGTCCTGGAAATTTGTCAGAAAAATTGTTTTGATGATTTGTAGATCAAGTTTGGATATGGGTCATCTGGGTTTAAAAACTAGGTCACAGAGCCCAAATATCGAAAAGTCTTGTTAACACTCTAGAGGCTACTTCAGTCCAAATATCCTTGAAATTTGTAAGAAAGATTGTTTCGATAATTTCTAGCTCAGGTCCAAATATGGGACATCTAGGTTCAAAAACTAGGTCATAGAGCCCAAATATGGAAAAACCTTGTTAAAACTTGTTAGTGGTAACATTTTCAGTCCAAACAACCTGGAAATTTGTCAGAAAGATTGTTTCAATAATTTCTAGGTCAAGTTCGAAATGGGTCATCTGGGGTCAGTTAACCAGGCCCATAGCCACTTTTGTTAAAAGCAGTCATACTCAGGTGAGCGATACAGGGCCATCATGGCCCTCGTGTTCACAAAGTTATGTCCCTTTGATGCTTTTTAGCTCACCTGAGCTGGCTTAGGGTGAGCTTTAGGATTGATGAATGTCCGTCGTCCGTCGTCCGTCGTCTGTCGTCCGTCGTCCGTTCACATTTAGATCGTTAACACTCTACTGGTCACATTTTTGCACCAATTGTCAAGAAACTTGGTCAGGATGTTTTTCCAAGTAATTACTTGGACAAGTTCGAATATTGGTCATCTGGGGTCAAAAACTAGGTCACATGACCTAAAAATAGAAAAATCTTGTTAAGGCTCTAGAGGCTACTGTTTCAGTCCAAATGTCCTGGCAATTTGTCAGAAAGGTTGTTTGGTTGATTTCTAGCCCAAGTTTGAATATTGGTCATCTGTGCTCATGGTGAGCTATTAGGATCGGTCAATGTCCAGCGTTCGTCCACACTTAGTTCGTTAACGCTCTAGCGGTCACATTTTTGCCTCAATTGTCTTGAAACTTTGTCAGGATGTTTGTCCCAATGATTTCCTGGAAGAGTTCGAACATGGGTTATCTGGGTTGAAAAACTAGGTCACAGAGCCCAAATATAGAAAAACCTTGTTAACACTCTAGAGGCTACAATTTCAGTCCAAATATCCTGGAAATTTGTCAGAAAGGTTGTATCAATGATTTCTAGTTCAAGTTCGAATATAAGTCATCCAGGGTCAAAAACTAGGTCACAGAACCGAAAAATTGAAAAACCTTGTTAACACTCTAGAGGCTACAATTTCAGTCCAAATAATCTGGCAATTTGTCAGGCAGGTTGTTTTGATGATTTCTAGCTCAAGTTCAAATATGGGTCATCTGGGGTCAAAAACTAGGTCACAGAGCCCAAAAAAAGAAAAATCTTATTAACACTCCAGAGGATACATTTTTAGTCAAGTGATCTTGGAAAATTGTCAGAAAGGTTGCTTTGATGATTTTTAAGTCAAGTTCGAATATGTGTCATCTGGGTTCAAAAACTAGGTCACAGAGCCCAAATATTGAAAAGTCTTGTTAACAATCTGGAGGTAACATTTTCAGTCCAAATAACCTGGAAATTTGTCAGAAAAATTGTTCCAATGATTTCTAGCTCAATTTTGAATATAGGTTATCTGGGGTCAAAAAGTAGGTCACAGAGCCCAAATATCGAAAAACCTTTTAAACCCTCTAGAGGATACATTTTCAGTCCAAATGTCCTGGAAATTTGTCAGAGAAGTTGTTTTGATGATTTGTAGCTCAAGTTTGGATATGGGTCATCTGGGTTCAAAAACAAGTTCACAGAGCCTATATATGGAAAATCCTTTTTAACACTCTAGAGGCTACTTTTTCAGTCCAAATATCCTTGAAATTTGTCAGAAAGATTGTTTCGATAATTTCTAGCTCAAGTCCAAATATGGGACACCTAGGTTCAGAAACTAGGTCATAGGACCCAAATATGGAAAAACCTTGTTAACACTTGTTAGTGGTAACATTTTCAGTACAAACAACCTGGAAATTTGTCAGAAAGATTGTTTCAATAATTTCTAGGTCAAGTTTGAAAATGGGTCATCTGGGGTCAGTTAACCAGGCTCATAGCCACTTTTGTAAAAAGCAGTCATACTCAGGTGAGCGATACAGGGCCATCATGGCCCTCTTGTTAACACTTTAAAGGTCACAATTTCAGTCCAAATTTTCTTGTAATATGTCAGAAAGGTTATTTTAGTGATTTCTAGCCCAAGTTCGAATATGGGTTATCTGGGGTCAAAAACTAGGCCACAGAGCCCAAATATGGAAAAACCTTGTTTACACTTTAGAGGTAACATTTTCAGCCCAAATATCCCTGTAATATATCAGTAAGGTTATTTGGATGTTTTCTAGTCCAGGTTCGAATATGGGTCATCTGGGGTTAAAAACTATGTCACTCAGACCAAATATGGAAAAACCTTTTTATCACTCTAGAGGTAACATTTTCAGCCCAAATATCCTGGAAATATGTCAGAAAGGTTGTTTTGATGATTTCTAGGTCAAGTTTGAATATGGGTCATGTGGGGTCAAAAACTAGGTCACACAGCCCTAATATGGTAAAACCTTGTTAACACACTAGAGGTAACATTTTTAGCCCAAATTTCCTGAAAAACTGTCAGAAAGCTTGTTAAGATGATTTCTAGCTCAAGTTGGAATATGGGTCATGTGGGGTCAAAAACTAGGTCACACAGCCTGTATATGGAAAAGCCTTGTTAACACTCTAGAGGTAACATTTTCAGCCCAAATATCCTGGAAATATGTCAGATAGGTTGTTTCGATGATTTCTAGGTCAAGTTTGAATATGGGTCATTTTGCTTAAATTGTCATAACTTTGATGTTTATGGTTGGTTTTGATTCATACTTGGACAAAACAACAATTGTGACAAAACCGACATATTCATTAACTCGTGTATGACCATAACTTAAAAATGACCTTGACTGTCAAGGTCATATGATTGAATTTTGCTTAAATTGTCATAACTTTCTCATTTATTTATAGATTTGATTCATATATTGGACTAAACAACACTTATGACAAATCCGACATTATGATTATTTCAAGTTTGACCTTGACCTTTAAATGATCTTGACAGTCAAGGTCAAATAATTGAATTTTGTTAAAAACTGGCCATAATTTTGTTATTTATGGTTGGATTTGAATCAAACTTGGACAAAACTACACTTAGGACAAAGCCGACAAGATAAATTATTCAATTTTGACCTTAATCTTAAAATTACCATGACTGTCAAGGTCAATTAATTACATTTTGCTTAAATTGTCATAACTTTGTTGTTTATGGTTGGTTTTGATTCATACTTGGACAAAACAACAATTATCACAAAACCAACATATTGAATAACACAGGTATGACCATACCCTAAAAACAACCTTGACCATCAAGGTCAAATTATTGAATTTTGCTTAAATTGTCATACCTTTCTCATTTATTTATGGATTTGATTCATACTTGGACAAAACAACACTTATGACTAATCCGACATTTTGATTCTTTCAGATATGACCTTGACCTTTAAATGACCTTTACAGTCAAGGTCAGATTATTGAATTTGCTAAACCTGGCAATTGTTTTGTTATTTGTGTTTGGATATTAATAATACTTGGAAAAAAAACAACAACTTTGTTATGTATAATTATATTTCCAAATGATGTTTAATTTGAAATCCCTTCACCACAATGTGCTTCCTCTAATGTGTTTGCCTTTGAAAATAGGAAAAAGTCGAGCGTGGCCCCCGCTTGCGGTGGCTCTTGTTGCTATTGCAACTGAAAAGAAGAACTTTGAAAATCTTCTTGTCTGAAACGACAAAGCCCTTAGCCTTTAGATTTGGTATGTCGTATTATCTAGTGGACCTCTACCAAGTTTGTTCAAATTATACCCCTTAGGTCAAACTTGGCCCCCGCCCGGGGGGTCAATTGATAGGCTTATATAGGGAAATCTTTGAAAATCATCTTGTCTTAAACCACAAGGCCCTGAGCCTTAAGATTTGGTATGTAACATTGTCTAGTTAACCTCTAGTAGTTTTTTCCAATTATACCCCTGGGGTAAAATTTGGTCCTGTCCCGTGGGTCAGTTGATTTTACATAGGCTTATATAGAGAAATCTTTGAAAATTTTCTTGTCTGAAATGATGACAAGGCCCTGAGCCTTAAGATTTGGTACTTAGCATTGTCTAGTAGACCTCTACTAAGATTGTTCAAATTATACCTCTGGGGTCAAATTCGGCCCTACCCCAGGGGTTAGTTGATTTTACATAGGCTTATATAGGGAAACCTTTCTGAAACGACAAGGACCTGAGTCTTAAGATTTGGTATATACAGTACACGCAGCGTGGACTTTGACGTTGTTAACATTGTCACGGGGGCCGGTATCGTCTCGGGGTGGCCAGTCGCGGTGGAGTGAACACCCGAAATTTCGGGTGTCCGCTAAAATGACCACCGCGACAACAGCCGAGGGGTATGATCACCGCGTGTGGCGGTGACAGAACGCCGTGTGTCCCCGCGATGTTCTGACTTGGAGATTACTGCATTAAAACATACTCAGCGTAATGTACATGTACGTGGTTTTCTTTTTACTCATTCTTATTTTACTTACATGTTTTTTGTGGCTAACATCAGTTGGTCAAATTAAAACCAAATTTCAGGTACATATGCGGTGTAGGTTTATTGTTAACTTTCGTTTTTGGAATTTTTGAAAAACACTTGTTACTATATAGCAAAATCAATCAATAATTTTTGCCAAGCGCCAAGACGATACAGATGTCGAAAGAAGTTAAACACGTGTTGACCTAAAAACAATGTCATTTTCTGAAAATATGATCAGCTGTTTCCGGAAGCATCTGCTTTGAATGGTCATTTTTTGCATAAACAAAAAGGAGCGTTCGTACATAAATCCATCATAATTTGAGTGGATTTGTTCGAATTTTGACAGTTTAAATTAGATCTATTAACTTTTCGCAGTTTGATTATCGTAAATTTCGTCTAATTTATTTGCGAGTGGATTAACGCAGGTGCGGCACCGATTGAAGACTTGAAAATATATTAATTGCAGCAATTAAAGTTAACAAGATGGCATGTAGGTGTGTAAATCTATTCATAATCGGCTGTGTTACCCGCAATCATACAACCTAACATCGAACGTCAACAAATAAAAGTTTAACCGGATGGGGTATTAAAAAGAAAAACAAACAACTTCATCTGTTAATAATTACGTGTTTTTTGTAACTCATCTGAAAAAAAAATAGGGGAAAGTAAAATTGTGTTGCGACTTCGTTTTTTCGGACATCGCAAACCCCCGCGACCCGACGCCGCGACATGGAGCGGTACTGATCACCGCGGACGGCCGCGCTGACCACCGCGTTTTATACGAATGAACACTTGACACGGTGGTCATTTTGGTCTTCAACGCGGACAGTAAAATCGCGGGGACGGGTGTTCGTTGTCAAAGTCCGCGCTGTGTGTACTGTAGCATTGTTTTGAAGACCTCTACCAAGATTGTTCAAATTATACCCCTGGGGTCAAAATAGGCCCTGCCCTGGAGGTCAATTTATTTTACAGAGGCTTATATAGGTAAACCTGAAAATCTTCTTGTCTGAAACTACAAGGCCCTGAGCTTTAAAGTGACTGGCCACCAGATGACAAAAAAATAAAGTTTTCTTGTATTACAAATTTCTTGTAATATTTATGACTAATGTTTAAAAACTAACTTTCTGAAAAAAAATAATAAGTCCGATAATCACATTATACATTGATTTTTTAGCTCACCTGAGCACAAAGTGCTCAAGGTGAGCTTTTGTGATCACAATTTGTCCATCGTGCGTCAGTGCGTCCGTGCATCCGTCGTCAACTTTTTATACAAACAACTTCTTCTTGGAAACCACTGGGCCAGATTAGATGAAATTTTCCTGGGATGTTCCTAGCATGAAGCTCTGGGTCAGAAGGGCTAAAAAAAGATTTTTAAAATAAAATCTTTAAAAATCTTCTTCTCTGAAAGTGCAAGGCCTAGAGCTTAGATATTTTATGTGTAGCATCATCTAATGAAACTCTACAAATATTGTTCAAATTACAGCCCTGTGGTCAAAATTGGCCAGGCCACAGAGGGTCAGTGATTTTCCTTATATGTATATAGTAAAAACTTAAAAAATCTTCTCCTCTGAATTGACAAAGGCTAGGGGTGAGATATTTGACATAAAACATTGTGTAGTGGACCTCTACTAAGATTGTTCAAATTAAAGCCCTTGGATCAAAACTGGCTCCACTCGGGGGTCATTGATTTTAAGCTCACCTTAGCACGTAGTGCTCATGTGAGCTTTTAGGATCGGTGGTTGTCCATCGTCCATCCGTCGTCCGTCTGTCGTCCACAATTCATTCAAACGACATCTCCTCTGAAACCACTGGGCCGAATTTAATGAAACTTGCCTGGGATGTTCCTTGCATGAAACTCTACCAAGATTGTTCAAATGGTTCCGTCAATTGCTTTGCTGGGTCACTGGCGCTAAAAACAGATTTTTAAAGTTGGATCTTTAAAAACCTTCTTCTCCGAAACCGCAAGGCGTGGAGCTTAGATATTTGGTATGAAGCATTATCTAGTGGACCTCTACCAAGTTTGTTCAAATTATGATCCTGGGGTCAAAACTGACCCCACCCCAGGGGTCAGTTTATTTTACATAGGTTATATAGGGAAAACTTAAAAATCTTCTTGTCAGAAACCACAAGGCCTAGAGTTAAGATATTTGGTGTGCAGCATTGTCTAGTAGACCTCTACCAAGTTTGTTCAAATCATGGCCTCTGGGACAAAAATGGCCCTGCCCCAGGGGTTAGTTGTTTTACATAAAGTTATTTAGGAAAAACTTTAAAAATCTTCTTGTCAGAAACCAAAAGGCATAGAGCTTAGATATTTGGTATGTAGCATTGTCTAGTGGACCTCTACCAAGTTTGTTCAAATTATGCCCCTCAGGGTGAAATTAGGCTCCACCTCTGGGGTCAATTGATTTTGCATAGGGAAAACTTTGAAAATCTTCTTGTCTGAAACCACGTGGGCCTTAAAATCAGGAAATTTTGGGCCTAGAGCTTAGATATTTTGTGTGTAGCATCATCTAATGAAACTTTACAAAGATTTTTCAATTATAGCCCTGGGGTCAAAATTGACCTTACCCCAGGGGGTCATTGATTTTCCTAATATTTATATAGTCAAAACTTAAAAAAATCATCTTCTCTGTTTTGACAAAGGCTAGGGGTTAGATTTTGGCTTGAAATATTGTGTAGTGGACCTCTACCAAGATTGTTTAAATTATAGCCCTTGGGTCAAAATTGCCCCTGCCCCAGGTGTCACTTGTTTGCATAGAGTTATATAGGAAAAAGTCTAAAAAATCTTCACATCAGAAAACAAAAGGCATAGAGCTCAGATATTTTCTATGTAGCATTGTTTAGAGGACCTCTACCAAGTTTGATCAAATTATTGCCCTTCGGTCAAAAATGGCCCCGCCCAAGTGGTCACATGTTTTACATAGAGTTATACAGGAAAAACTTTTAAAATCTTCCTTTCAGATACCACACGGCCTAGAGTTAAGGTATTTGGTGTACAACATTGTCTAGTGGAACTTTACCAAGTTTGTTCAAATCATAGTCCCTGGGTTAAAAAAGCCCTGGCCCAGGGGTCACATTTTTTACATAGAGTTATATAGGAAAAACTTTAAAAAAATCTTCTTATGAGAAACCACAAGGCCCAGAGTTTAGATATTTGGTGTGCAGCATTGTCTAGTGGACCTTTACCAAGTTTGTTCAAATCATGACCCTGGGGTCAAAACTGGTCCCACCTGGGGGTGGGGGAGTCATTTGATTTTACACAAGGACTTATATAGAGAAAACTTAAAAAATCGGCAGCTCTGAAACACCAAGGGCTTCACCTTCAATTGTTCATTGTTATGTCTCCTCCCCCAACCCTGTTCTTCTGATGGAGACATATTGTTTTTGCCCTGTCCATTGGTGTCTATTTGTTTGTCTGTCACACTTTGTTTCCTTTCAGTAACTTGAGTACCAGGTGACCCAAGGCCTTTAAACTTCACAGGGTTATTGCCCTTATTGAGTAGAATTTTTTGTTTTGTTTTTAGGGTCAGTAGGTCAAAGGTTAAGGTCAGAGGGACCTCTAGAGTGAAAACCATTTCCACTCAAAAATAGAAATACCATTTCACCCAGAGCCTTCAAACTTCATAGGATGATTGCTTTTACTAAATAGAAGAACCATATTGTTTCTTGGCTTAGTATGTCAAAGGTCAAGTTCACAGGGCCCTGTATAGTGAAAAAATTTTCTGCAGAGTCACTGTAGTACCATTACACATAGAGCCTTCAAACTTATAGGATAATTGTATTAGAAGAACCCTATTGTTTTTAGGGTCCCTAGGTCAAAGGTTAAGTTCACAGGGACCTCTAGAGTGAAAACTGTTTCTGCTCAGTAACTGGAGTACCATTTTACCCAGAGCCTTCAAACTTCATTTGATGATTGTCCTTACTCAGTAAAAGAACCCTATCAGTTTGGGGGTCAGTAGGTCAAAAGTCAAGGTCACAGATACCTGTAGAGTGAAAACTATTTTTGCCCAGTAACTGGAGTACCATTACACCCAGAACCTTCAAACTTCATAGGGTATTATATTAGAAGAACCCTATTTTTTTTGGGTTCTGTAGGTCAAAGGTCAAGTTCACTGGGACCTGTAGAATAAAACTATTTCTGCTAAAAAATTTGAGTACCATTACACCCAGAGTCTTCAAACTTATTGCAAACTTATTCAAATTTGCAAACAACGAACACCCATAACAACCAGTAATGGTACTTGTAACATGAGCAATGAGACTCAGGTGAGCGATTTAGGGCCATCATGGCCCTCTTGTTTCCTTTCATAGTGCTATACTGTAATGCGATCTTATAACTATACCGTATAAAATTTAAAGTAAATTAGTGTTACTTCAATTGCTGCGATAGTGGTGACAGTAATGGCATTGGAAACATTTTGTTAACATGAGAGTCTAGAGTTCAAATCAAGCTGAAGCTAATATATTGTTTTTGTTCTATTTTGACTTTTATAATGAGTTTTGAAGTAAAATATCATGTTATTATAATCTCACAGCTACCAAGTTTGTTAAAATTAAACCTCTGGGATCAAATGTGGCCCCTTATCTTCGGTCAGTTGATTTTACATACCCTTATGTATGGAAAAATTCGAAAATCTTCCTGTCTGAAACCACAAGGCCCTGAGCCTTAAGATTTAGAATGTAGCATTGTCTATTGGACCTCTACCAAGTTTATTCAAATTATACCCCTAGAGTCAAATATGGCCCTGTCCCAGGTGTCAGTTGATTTTACATCGGCTTATATAGTGAAAATTTTCTTGTCTGAAATGACAAGGCCCTGGACCTTAAGATTAGTATGTAGTATTGTCTAGTGGACCTCTACCAGGTTTGTTCAAATGATGCCCCTGGGATCAAATTTGGCTCTGTCCCAGGGGTCAATTGATTTTACATAGGCTTCATTTAGGCAAAACTTTAAAAAACTTCTTGTATGAAACCACAAAGCCTAGAACTTAGATATTTTTAATGGAGCATCAGCTAGAGGTTGTCTACCATTTTTGTTCCAATTATGCCCCTTGAGTGAAAATTTGCTCTATCCTGGTGGTCAGTTGAATTCATATAGATTTATATAGGGAATATCTTAAAAAGCTTTTGATGTTTGCTCAACAGCAGACCCAGAGTCAAAATATTCAGGTGAGTGATCTAGGGCCATCATGGCCCTCTTGTTTAACACTATAGTGGTCACATTTTTGCCTCAATTGTCATGAAACTTGGTCAGAATATTTGTCCCAGTAATTAATCGGATGAAAAACTAGATCACATGGCCTAGAAATAGAAAATTCTTGTTAACAATCTAGAAGCTACTTTTTCAGTCCAAATATTCTGGAAATTTGTCAGAAAGGTTGTTTCGATGATTTCTAGCTCAAGTTTGATTATGGGTCATCTGGGGTCAAAAACTAGGTCACAGAGCCCAAATGTGCAATAACCTTGTTAACCCTCTAGTCGTAACATTTTCAGCCAAAATATCCTGCAGATTTGTCAGAAAGGTTGTTTCTATAATTTCTAGGTCAAGTTTCAATATGGGTCATCTGGGGTCAATTAACCAGGTCTGTAACAACTTTGTTGAAAGCAGTCATACTCAGGTGAGCGATATAGAACCATCAAGGCCCTCTTGTTATCATAAGTATTGTCTGGAGCTTAACTTGAAAACTAATGGTTGGAATTCAATGCAACTTCATACAATGATATGAGGACTATGTTTATACCCCCTAAACAAAGTTTAAGGGGGGGAGATATATAGGAGTCACCCGGTGGTTGGTCGGGTGGTTGGTCAGTTGCAGTTTCCTTTTCTTGAAAACTAATGGTTTAAATTTGTTGCAACTTCATACAATGGTCAGTCACAATGAGACTAAGTGCTGTGTTCAAGAGTCGTAACTCCATCTTCATTATTTACACAGGTATTGCCCTTTATTGGTTTTCCTTGTCCGGAGCATAGCTTGAAAAATAATGGTTGAAATTCAATGCAACTTCATACAATGACCAAGCAAATGATAGGAAGTGCAGTGTTTAAGAGCTATAACTCCATCTTGACTATTTGCACAGTTATTGCCCTTTGTTATTTTTTCTTGTCTGGAGCATATCTTGAAAACTAATGGTTTGAATTCAACACAACTTCATACAATGGTTAAGCACAATGAGAGGAAGTGCAATGTTCAAGAGCTATAATGCCATCTTGACTATTTACACAGTAATTGCCCTTCGTTGGTTTTCCTTGTCTGGAGTATAACTTGAAAACTAATGGTTGGAATTCAGTGCAACTTCATACAATGGTCAAGCACAATGAGAGGAAGTACAAGAACTATTACTCTAACTTCACAATTTGCACAGTTACTGCCCTTTGTTGTTTTTCCTTGTCCAGAGCATAACTTGAAAACTAGTGGTTGGAATTCAGTGCAACTTCATACAATGGTCAGCCACAGTGAACGGAAATGCAATGTACAAGAACCACAACTATTTTTAATTACCCACAACCAGAACTTCAATTCTTTTACAAAGTATTCTGTTATTAATAACTTCCTCAGGTCCGAAGCAGTCTTGCGGGGGTATTATTCACATTAAGTGATAGCTCTAGTTTGAAATTAGTGTGGGATTTGTTCATGAATAAACTGACTTCAGGTCATCATAGATTGATCAGTGAATGAACATAACAAAGCTTCTGATTAAAGTGCAGTTTACATTACATATATACAGTCATTTCATAAAATATTAATTTTATTTGCAAGAAGGGAGATGATCTGTTTCAGAATTTATATACCTATTGCTCTAAATAAAGAATTGCTCATTTGTCAAATAAACACTACAGTCTGAACGTCATACTGATACTTGCCTCTCTGTTAGCATAGAGAATCTAGCCAACTTGGTTCTTTTTTTCTTCAGTTTTGTAAGCTTGATCATTGGGCAAAAAGAGTACTCAGCTGAGCAATATAGGGCCATCATGGCCCTCTTGTTTTGCTTCAAAGCAGACCCACAGCCAAAGTACCCAGGTTACAGAGCAATCATGGGCTCTTTTTAATGAATAATGGGACTTAAGTTAATTAAAAGTGTGAATTTCAAAGTTAAGAAACATTTTCTGCTGAATTGGTTTACTTTTTCCCTTCTGTTTTTAAGATCTCGATGAAGAAGTTAAAAGATTGTTCATCTGTTCAAATAAATGATGGTCTGCATCCATGTGATGATCCAATATCTAATCAGCTTAATTATGTCTCCCCCCAAAAATGAGGGAGACATATTGTTTTTCCCCCATCCGTCCGTCCGGCCGTCCGTCCGTCCGTCCGTCTGTCTGTCCATCACAAAATTGTGTCCGCTCTGTATCTTCCAAAGCCCTTGAAGGATTTTTATGAAACTTGGGTCAGATGTTCACCTCATCAAGGCGACGTGCAGAACCCACTTTGTGGGTGTGGTGTCTCAAGGTCAAGGTCACACTTGGAGGTTAAATGTCAAATGCCACAAAATCGTGTCCGCTCTGTATCTTCCAAAGCCCTTGAAGGATTTTCATGAAACTTGGGTCAGATGTTTACCTCATCAAGTTGACGTGCAGAACCCACTTTGCGGGTGTGGTGTCTCAAAGTCAAGGTCACACTTGGAGGTTAAATGTCAAATGCCACAAAATCGTGTCCGCTCTGTATCTTCAAAAGCCCTTGAAGGATTTTTATGAAACTTGGGTGAGATGTTCACCTCATCAAGGCGACATGCAGAACCCACTTTGCGGGTGTGGTGTCTCAAGGTCAAGGTCACACTTGGAGGTTAAATGTCAAATGCCACAAAATCGTGTCTGCTCTGTATCTTCCAAAGCCCTTGAAGGATTTTTATGAAACTTGGGTCACATGTTCACCTCATCAAGGCGACGTGCAGAACCCACTTTGTGGGTGTGGTGTCTCAAGGTCAAGGTCACATTTGGAGGTTAAATGTCAAATTTTACAATCATCTGACTCAATACTACCTGCAGCATCTGGCTGGGGGGAAACATATGTTTTTGTTCAATCAAAAACCCATTTCTAGTTATGTCTCCCCCAAAAAATGGGGGAGACATATTGTTTTTCCCCCGGTTGTCCGTCCGTCTGTCCGTCCGTCCGTCTGTCTGTCCGTCACAAAATCGTGTCCGCTCTGTATATTCCAAAGCCCTTGAAGGATTTTTATGAAACTTGGGTCAGATGTTCACCTCATCAAGGCGACGTGCAGAACCTACTTTGCGGGTGTGGTGTCTCAAGGTCAAGGTCACACTTGGAAGTTAAATGTCAAATGCCACAAAATCGTGTCCGCTCTGTATCTTCCAAAGCCCTTGAAGGATTTTCATGAAACTTGGGTCAGATGTTCACCTCATCAAGTTGACGTGCAGAACCCACTTTGCGGGTGTGGTTTCTCAAGGTCAAGGTAACACTTGGAGGTTAAATGTCAAATGCCACAAAATCGTGTCCGCTCTGTATTTTCCAAAGCCCTTGAAGGATTTTCATGAAACTTGGGTCAGATGTTTACCTCATCAAGTTGACGTGCAGAACCCACTTTGCGGGTGTGGTGTCTCAAAGTCAAGGTCACACTTGGAAGTTAAATGTCAAATGCCACAAAATCGTGTCCGCTCTGTATCTTCTAAAGCCCTTGAAGGATTTTCATGAAACTTGGGTCAGATGTTCACCTCATCAAGTTGACGTGCAGAACCCACTTTGCGGGTGTGGTTTCTCAAGGTCAAGGTAACACTTGTAGGTTAAATGTCAAATGCCACAAAATCGTGTCCGCTCTGTATCTTCAAAAGCCCTTGTAGGATTTTCATGAAACTTAGATCAGATGTTCACCTCATCAAGGCGATGTGCAGAACCCACTTTACGGGTGTGGTGTCTCAAGGTCAAGGTCACACTTGGAGGTTAAATGTCCCGCTCTGTATGTTCCAAAGCCCTTGAAGGATTTTTATGAAACTTGGGTCAGATGTTCACCTCATCAAGGGGACGTGCAGAACCCACTTTGCGGGTGTGGTGTCTTAAGGTCAAGGTCACACTTGGAGGTTAAATGTCAAATGCCACAAAATGTGTCCGCTCTGCATCTTCAAAAGCCCTTGAAGGATTTTTATGAAACTTGGGTCAGATGTTCACCTCATCAAGGCGACATGCAGAACCCACTTTGCGGGTGTGGTGTCTAAAGGTCAAGGTCACATTTGGAGGTTAAATGTCAAATTTTACAATTGTCTGACTCAATACTACATGCAGCATCTGGCTTGGGGGGAGACATATGTTTTTGTTCAATCAAAAACCCATTTCTAGTTTGTATTGGTATGAGCACGGAAAAAACTTGCAGTATGGGTGAAATACAGTGCATGCAGCAACTAGTTTTCAGTCTATGTTTAATCACTGTGAAAGAATTTTTTGATTGGCTGTCAAAATATTTCCTTATTCACCTTTAGCTAGAACTGAGAAACACATCAGTTGAATAAGTCTCTTTAACAAATATATTCAACTTTTGATAAATGTTTCTTTTAGTAGTGTTGTATAGCAGGTAAAGTGGGGAGTGTTGATATTGTGCAGAAGTTGCCTTGAAAGTTATAGTCATGTTTGTTCTTTATGAAAGAAAAATAAGTTGGGAAAAAAAATGGAAACACCTTAGCACTATGGTCTATTCTCAGTAAAAAGGCATGTAATATGTCCTTTTTCATAGTAAAGTCATGTAATGTTGTTTTATGCATGACCTATATTTAACTATAAAATTCTATATCAAAATCTTGTTGAGAAAAAGCTGTAAATACTCCAGTAATTCATATACTATATTATCCTGTGAAATCATGTACTGTATATTGTATTACTGTACATAAAAATACTTTTTAAATATAAAAAGAATATAAAATAGAACCATATGACTTAAAATAAACAGTATTTTTTACTTCCATATTTAAAATCAACTGCAGTGCCTGTGAACCACTGTTTAGTAGAGCCAAATTAATTAGGATGTGCTTTAAGATTTACAGTAGTGATTAGTCTTTATATTTCATGACTTAAAGGTTTGAATTTTTGAAAGAATTATATGTTATGTAAAAATGTTGCAGATTTGAACTGGATGCTACAATGAAAGAAGCATGCCAGACACTTGCCACATATCTGGAGGACTCTACACTGGTCCAGACCAAGCAGCTGGTAATATATTGTTAGGCATTTTAGCTTTGTAATGTACATAAGATGTACTAGTCCAGTCCATTTTAGCTGGGCAAAAGGAGCTAAAAATAGATTTTAAAGTGTAAACTTCTTGTCTAAAACTGCTAAGCCCAGAGCTCTGAAATTTGGTGTGCAACATTGTCTAGTGGACCTCAATCCATGTTTGTTCAAGTAATTTCTGTGGGTCACTATTGGCCCCACCTGAGGGGTCACAAGTTTTACTTAGCAGTATAGAAGAAAATCTTTTAAAGTCTTCTTGTCTGAAACCACAAGGTTGGAGTTTTAATATTTAGCATAAGCATTGTCTAGTGGACCTCTATGAAGTTTATTCAAATAATGTCCGACGGGTCACTATTTGCCCCGCTGGACATGTCACAAGTTCTGTATAGCAGTATAGAAAAAAAATCTTCTTGTCTTGAACCACAAGGCCTAGAGTTTCAAAATTTGTCAAGAGGCATTGTCTAGTGGACCTCTAAGAAGTTTGTTCAAATAATGCCCTTGGAGTCACTATTGGCCCTGCCCAAGGTGTCACAAGTTCTTCATTGCAATATAGAAGAAAATCTTCTCTTGTCTGAAACCACAAGGCCTAGAATTTAAAATTTGGCATGAAGCATTGTCTAGTCGAACTTTGCCAGGCTTGTTCAAATTATTAGATTGAGGTAAAGGTCACCAAGACTAAAAATGGATTTGTCTACTTTACCTCATAGAGCCTTCAGTTATAGACCAATATCTTTGATATTTAGTATTTAGGTTCCTTGCATGGACCTCTACCCATAGCTGGGTTTGAGGTCACTGGGTCAAGGTCAAGGTCATCATAGCTAATAATAGATTTTTCTACTTTCTGTCATAGAGCCTTTATTTATTTACTGACATTTTAGATCTTTGGTTTGTAGGCACCTACAAATCTCCTATTAGAAAATGAAATACTGCTTCTTAACAGCAAACCCAAAGCCAAAGTACTCAGGTGAGCAATCCAGAGCCATCAGGGCCCTCTTGTATGATTAGTGATTGTCCAGCGTCCCTTGTCCACAATTATTTCAAAGGACATCTCTAAATCCAGCAGGCCAAAATGATATAACTTGCCTTGAATATTCCTTGCAAAAAAGGTCTATCAATGTTATTGAAATGGTTCTGTCTATTGCAGATCTGGGCCTCTGAAACTAAATTGATTTAAAATTGAAAAATTCAAAAATAATCTCTGAAACCGCAAGGCCTAGAGCTAAGTTATTTGGTATGCAGCATCGTCTAGTGGTCTTCTACCAAGTTTTAGCTCACCAGAGCACAAGGTGCTCAAAGTGAGCTTTTGGAATCATTGATTGCTTTTGCGTGCGTTGTTAACAATTTGCCTTGAAAGACTTCTCCTCCTAAACCGCTAAGCCAACATTGACGAAACATGCCTGGGATATTCCTTGTATGAAGCTCTACCAAAATTGTTCAAAGAATTGAATTCTGTCAAGAACTCTGGTTGCTATGGCAACTGAAAGAAAAAACTTTGAAAATCTTCTTGTCTGAAATGACAAGGCTCTGAGCCTTATGATTTGGTATGTAGTGGTCTAGTGGACCTCTATCAAGTTAGTTCAAATTATGCCCCTTGGGTCAAATTTGGCCCTGTCCCGAGGGTCAATTGATTTTACATAGGTTTATATAGGGAAAACTTTGAAAATCTTCTTGTCTGAATCCACAAGGCCCTGAGCCTTAAGATTTAGAATGTAGCATTGTCTAGTAGACCTCTACCAAGTTTTTTCAAATTATAACCCTGGGGTCAAATTTGGCCCCACCCGGGGAGTCAATTGATTTTACATAAGCTTATATACCGAAAACTGAAAATCCTCTTGTCTGAAACAACAAGGCCCTGAGCCATAAGATTTGGTGTTTAGAATTGTCTAGTGGACCTCTATCAGGTTTGTTCAGATTATGCCCCTTGGGTCAAATTTTTCCCTGCCCAGAGGGTCAATTAATTTTACAGAGGCTTATATAGGGAAAACTTTGAAAATCTTCTTGTCTGAAACCACAAGGTCCTGAGCCTTAAGATTTGGAATGTAGCATCGTCTAGTGGACCTCTACCAAGTTTATTCAAATTATACCTCTGGGGTGAAATTTGGCCCCACCCTGGAGTCAGTTGATTTTACATAGGCTTATATAGGGAAAACTTTGATTTACATTTGTTAACAGAGTAGGCACCATCATATTTGGAAAAAATATTGGCTATGTTTGTGTTGTATTCCACCAATTCATCCAGTGCAAGTGCAGCTAGTAACAAGCAGCAGCTTTTTCTGCTTGCAAATTTAACTCTCTGTACAAAACTAGCCTTCAAGCCTTTGTTCCTACTGAGCTTTGATTTAAAAGAAAGCATCTTTGGAAGTACAGCTTTCACATTCATGTAGAATGGATGAGGATATTGAAACATCATTATAAAATGTTTGCAGAACAACAGCTTAGAGACTATACAGAAGGAGTGGTTCAAAGTGTCATCGTCAAAGTTATCTGATGCCCACCAGACAGAGGACTACCTTTCATGCTTCAATGAAATTTCGAAACGACTACTGGAATACATTGTCAACATGCAGGACTCTAATGTAAGTGCCACTGTTTTTAGCTCACCTGAGCACATGGTGCTCAAGGTGAGCTTTTGTGATCACAATTTGTCCGGCGTCCATCGTCCGTCAGTGCGTCCATGTGTCCGGCTTTTTTTTTACAAACAACTTCTTCTCGGAAACCACTGGGCCAAATTTGATGAAATTTTCCTGGGATGTTCCTAGCATGAAGCTCTACTAAAATTGTTCAAATAGTTCTGCTTCATTGAACATCTGGGTCAGAAGGGCTAAAAATAGATTTTTAAAATGAAATCTTTAAAAATCTTCTTCTCTGAAAGTGCAAGGCCTAGAGCTTAGATATTTTGTGTGTATTTGTTCAAATTATAGCCCTGGGGTCAAAATTGGCCTTGCCCCAGCAGGTCAGTGATTATATGTGTATAGTAAAAACTTAAAAAATCTCCTCCTCTGAATTGACAAAGGCTAGAGGTTAGATATTTGACATGAAACATTGTGTAGTGGACCTCTACTAAGATTGTTCAAATTATAGCCTTTGGGTCAAAACTGGCCCCGCCCCGGGGGTCATTGATTTTTAGCTCACCTGTCACATAGTGACAAGGTGAGCTTTTGTGATCGCAATTTGTCCGGTGTCCTTCCGTCCGTCCGTCCGTAAACTTTTACTTTAAACGACATCTTCTCATATACCGCTAAGCCAATTTCATCCAAACTTCCCATGAATGTTTCTTGGGTGGTCCCCTTTGAAAATTGTTCAAAGAATTGAATTCCATGCAGAACTCTGGTTGCTATGGCAACTTAAAGGAAAACTTTGAAAATCTTCTTGTCTGAAACCACAAGGCCTAGAGCTTAGATATTTGGCATTTAGCACCCTCTAATGGAACTCTACAAAAAGTGTTCAAATTATTTCCCTGGGGTCAAAATTGGCCCCGTCCCAGGGGTCACTTCCTTTTACATAGACTTATATAGGAAATCTTTAAAAATCTTCTTCTCAGAAACCACAGTGTCTACAGCTTTGATATTTGGTATGTAGCATTGTATAGTGGATGTCTACCAAGTTTGTTCAAATTATGTCCCCTGGGTCAAAATTGGCCACGCCCCAGGGTTCTCTTGGTTTACATATAGTTATATAGGAAAAACATGAAAAATCATTTTTCTCCAAAACTAATAGGACCAGACCTTAGATATTTGGTGTGGAGTATTGTGTAGATAACCTTTACCAGTATTGTTTATATGTTGGCCCTGGGGTCAAAATTGGCCCCGCCCCAGGGGCCCTTAATATGTAAAAAAGGAAATCTTGAAAAATCTTCTTCTCAGAAACCACAATGCCTACAGCTTTGATATTTGGTATGTAGCATTGTCTAGTGGATGTCTACCAAGTTTGTTCAAATTATGTCCCCTGGGTCAAAATTGGCCACGCCCCAGGGTTCTCTTGGTTTACATATAGTTAAATATGAAAAACATGAAAAATCATTTTTCTCCAAAACTAATAGAACTAGACCTTAGATATTTGGTGTGGAGTATTGTGTAAAGAACCTTTACCAGTATTGTTTATATGTTGGCCCTGGGGTCAAAATTGGCCTCGCCCCAGGTGCCCTTAATATGTAAAAAAGGCAATCTTTAAAAATCTTCTTACTGGAAACCTCAATGCCTACAGCTTTGATATTTGGTATGTAGCAATGTCTAGTGATTGTCTACCAAGTTTGTTCAAATTATGTTCCCTGGGTCAAAATTGGCCACTCTTAGGGTTCTCTTGGTTTACATATAGTTATATATGAAAAACATTAAAAGTCATTTTTCTCCGAAACTAATAGGACTAGACCTTAGATATTTTGTGTGGAGTATTGTGTAGATAACCTTTACCAGTATTGATTAAATGTTGGCCCTGGGGTCAAAATTGGCCCCGCCCCAGGTGCCCTTAATATATAAAAAAGGCAATCTTTAAAACTCTTCTTACTGGAAATCTCAATGCCTACAGCTTAGATATTTGGTATGTAGCATTGTCTAGTGGATGTTTACCATGTTTCTTCAAATTATGTCCCCTGGGTCAAAATTGGCCACGCCCCAGGGTACTCTTGTTTTACATTGATTTATATAGGAAAAACATGAAAAATAATTTTTCTCCAAAACAAATAGGTGTAGACCTTAGATATTTGGTGTTGAGTATTGTGTAAAGAACCTTTACCAATATTGTTTAAATGTTGGCCCTTGGGTCAAAATTTGCCCTGCCCCGGGGGCCCTTAATATGATAAAAAGGAAATCTTTAAAAATCTTCTTGTCTGAAACCACAAGGCCTTGAATTTTAAAATTTGGCATGAAGCAAGCTTTATCAAGCTTTTTCAAATTATTGGATTAGGTTAAAGGTCACAGAGGCTAAAAATAGATTTATCTACTGTACCTCATAAAGCCTTCGGTTATAGACCAATATCTTTGATATTCAGTATATAGGTTCCTTGCATGGACCTCTACCCATGGGTAGGGTTTGAGGTCACTGGGTCAAGGTCAAGGTCACCATAGCTTATGATAAATATTTCTACTTTCTGTCATAGAGCCTTTATTTATTGACTGATATTTTACATATTTGGTTTGTAGGCACTTACATATTTTCAATTAAAAAATGAAATACTGCTTAACAGCAAACCTACAGTCAAAGTACTCAGGTGAGCGATCCAGGGCCATCATGGCCCTCTTGTTAGCTAACCTGTCACATAGTGACATGGTGAGCTTTTCTGATTCCGTGATGTCCGTCGTCGGTCCGTCCATCCATGCGTGCGTCCCTCAACATTTCGTTCTTTTGACATCTCCTCTGTAACTGCTTGGCCAAATTTGCATGAAGCTCTACCAAAGTTGTTCAAAGAATTTAATTCAATGCAGAACTCTGGTTGCTATGGCAACCAAATGAAAAAACTTTAAAAACCTTTCTTCCCTGAAACCACAAAGCCTAGAGCTTAGATATTTGGTATGAAGCATCATCTAGTGGACCTCTACCAAGATTGTTCAAATTATGACCCCAGGGATCTTTTGATTTCACATAGAGTTATATAGGGAAAACTTAAAAAATCTTCTTGTCAGAAACCACAAGGCCTAGAGCTTAGATATTTGGTATGTTTCATACATATTAGAGTTACAAAGGAAAAATATTAAAAAATCTTCTTTGAAGAAACCAAAAGGCTTAGAGCTTAGATATTTGGTATGAAGCATCATCAAGTGGATGTCTACCAAGATTGTTCAAATTTATGACCCTGGGGTCAAAACAAGCCAATTGCATTACATTGATATCATCATGACCCTTCCCCACTTAATAGCTTTTATAGACATGTGAGCAACTTAGGGCCATCATGGCCCTCTTGTCATTAAGTATATACAGTAAAAAATTAAAAAATCATCTCCTCTGAAACTGCAAGGGCTAAAGCTTAGATATTTTGTGTGTAGCATCATCTAATGAAACTCTACAAAAATTGTTCAAATTATAGCCCTAGGGTAAAATTGGCCTCGCCCCAGGGGGTCATTGATTTAACGTAGAGTAATATAGGAAAAACTTTAAAAATCATTCAAATTATAGCCCTGGGATCAAAATTGGTCTTGCCCCAAGGGTCATATGTTTTACATAGAGTTATATAGGAAAAACTTTAAAAAATCTTCTTGTCAGAAACTGCAAGGCCTAGAGTTTAGATATTTGGTATGCAGCATTGTCTATTGGACCTCTACCAAGTTTTTTCAAATCATATCCACTTGGTCAATATAGGCCCTGCCCTGGGGGTCACTTGTTAACTTATTATATAGGAAAAAGTTTTAAATATCTTCACATCAGAAACTGCAAGGCATAGAGTTTAGATATTTTGTATGTAGCATTGTATAGAGGACCTTTACCAAGTTTGTTCAAATCATGGGCCCTGGGTCAAAAATGGCCCCGCCCCAGTGGTCACATGTTTTACATAGAGTTACGAGGGTGCATCATTAAATTCGTAAACTAATTCAATAGAGGGGAAATGATTTAATTCAAGTACCTAAAATGATAACTCCTTCTCAAAGTAACGTCCCATGCATGATTTGCACTTGTCCCATCTCTCGACCCATGACTCAAACACGTGTTGTAGCCCGTCACGTGACATCTCCCACAGCTGTCTGTCCTCGGCACACCTCATTTCCTCTCTTGACTCAAATTTCATACAACGAAGACTGTTTTTTAAAGTTGGAAACAGCCAGAAGTCACAAATTGCTATGTCCGGGCTGTAGGGTGGGTGCGGTAACAGTTCTACGTCAAGTTTTTCTAGTGTATCCATGACAACGTGGCTTGAATGGCTCGGCCATTGTCGTGATGTAATATGAATCCGGACCTAAGTAGATGTGGGTGCTTTCTCCTTATTGCCGCCATGAGTTCCGTTCTTTGTAATGTTGCATAATAGTTCCCAGTGACTGTCGTTTTCGGAGGAAGAAAGTGGTTTAGCACTACACCGTATGTATCACAGAATATAATGGCCATAACCTTTCCGGCTGACTTGGAAATTATCGCTTTTGTTGGGGAAGGCGAGGAAGGATGCTTCCAGACAGAACTCAGACGTTTGCTTTCCGGTTCAAAAAAGTAAATCCACATTTCATCACATGTTATCACTTGATTTAGAAAGTAATCGCCTTCTTCACAATACCTCCTGTCGTACTGCTGACACATTTTCACCCTTACCCCCATCTGCTCCGATGTCAGCAAACGAGGCACCCATCTTGCTGAAATGCAGCGCATTCCTAATCTATCAGTCATAATGCCCTGAGCTGTACCTTATGAAGAAGCGAACTTATCTGCTACGTGCTCCACACTTACTCATCTATCTCGGAGTATGTACTCCTGAATGGCAGCCACTGTTTCTTCATCTGTTACAGTCACTGGTCTACCTGCACGACTGTTGTCTTCAGTTGCCTCTCTACCGTCTTTAAACCGCTTCATCCACTTTGAAATGGCACCTTTTGACAGAGCTGTCTTCACGAATAACTTTTTGAAGCACTGGACATTCAGACCAGCCAAGGCAACAATCTGACTGGACCGAATAACATTTAACTGAACCGAATAATAGCTGTGAACAATGCTATAAGGATGAACAAAACAATAAGACTATGTTTTGAAGTAGAACTTGTCACCACAATGTTAAAAATAATATTAATTATACTTTGAACTTGCTTCATAGCCTAACAATAGTATTGTAAACTTGTCACCACAATGTTAAAAATAATATTAATTATACTTTGAACTTGCTTCATAGCCTAATAATAGTATTGTTTAGTGAAAATAATAGTAATAAAGGGTTTTTGCCCCTTCAACGCCATTTACAGGCGTCTTCCCGTTAGGAAAATTCCTTAAAATCATAGTTTTCCCCTAAAATTCAATTTACATCAAGTTTTTTCTTCCCCTTTTGCAAAAAAAAAACTGCATTAAACTTCCCCAAATTTAAGGGAAGGGCACATTCCCCAACCTGTGAAAAAAGCTCTGGTATAATTGATTCATTTGTACAGGACACTGTCAGTTCAGTTAAACTTTTTACCAGATTTTTATCTCAACTTTTTTCCCAACTTCTGAAAATGACATATATACATATACATATATGTGTCACCATTTATTACCCCTGGTATATATTCCGTACGACTACATTATGTACCATGGACGATAAATGAGTGTAATAGAATGGATCGGATGTCACTTTCCGAAAATGTATACATGCATGTAAAAAAAGAAAAAAATCGGAAAACCAAAACAGAGTTATTTCATGAAACAGAATGATTAAAATAAGGTGTTACTTTCGGCTGGCTTTTTTCACTTTACACCAGAAATAGCCTGGTCAATAATTAAACTAAAATATCATATTTATCGCGAAAACTGGAAAGGGAGATTATAGCCTGAGCACCGGTTATATGTAAACTAAGTACGAATGCGTTATGTTGTAGTTGGGGTTAATGAATCGCTGTTCTATGGAGAAGAATGCATTTTTAAGAAACAATTTCATTTTATTTTCAAAAACACTACTTTTTACTTGTTTCTCAACTTTGTTTACTGTATTTAGTTAAAAAGAAGCAGCACTGGACTGTCGGACTACTGATTTGTAATTTTTTACTGGAACGTCAGTCATTTTGATGGACTGGGCCTTCGGTCCGGCGTCTAAATTCAAAGACTGCAGAGCAGCCTCTCCGTAAACTTTTTGCAAATCTTCACGAATATTGGAAAAAGACTTTCCGAGTTTTGTGTAAAACTTTATAACGATGCGCTGTTCCTTGACGCTCTGTGACGCCATTTTTCAACTGGACGCCTGTAACGTGACGTCGTTTAAGGTTTATAACATCATAAGTGATGACGTCAAAGTTGTGAACATAGTATGATTCAATTTGAAATAATCTGTTTTCACAGCATTTAAAGTTTCATTTTCAACTGACCAGTAGTTTTGACGCTATTGAATTAGTTTACGAATTTATTGATGCACGAAAAACTTTAAAAATCTTCTTATCAGAAACCACAAGGCCTAGAGTTAAGATATTTGGTGTATAGCATTGTCTATTGGACCTCTACCAAGTTTGTTCAAATCATAGCCCCTTGGTTAAAAAAGGCCTTGCCCCAGGGGTCACATGTTTTATATAGAGTTATATAGGAAAAACTTTAAAAATCTTCTTGTCAGAAACCACAAGGCCTGAGTTTAGATATTTGGTGTGCAGCATTGTCTAGTGGACCTTGACCAAGTTTGTTCAAATTATGACCCTTGGGTCAAAACTGGCCCCACCAGGGGAGGGGGGGAGGGTGTAAAATTGATTTTACACTGCTGTTCTGAAAAACCAAGGGCTAGACCTTCATTTGTTCATTGTTATGTCTGTCCCCAACACTGCCCTTCTGATGTAGATATTATTTTTGCCCTGTCCATGGGTGCCTGTTTGTCTGTCTGTCACACTTAGTTTCCTTTCAATAACTTGAGTACCAGTTGACCCAAAGCTTTCAAACTTTGGGTTATTGCCCTTATTGAGTAGAAAAAAACCCTTTTGTGTTTTGGGTCAGTAGGACAAAGGTCAAGGTCAGAGGGACCTCTAGAGTGAAAACCGTTTCCACTCAGTAACAGTAGTACCATTTCACCCAGAGCCTTCAAATGTCATAGGATGATTGCTTTTACTAAATAGAAGAACCATATTGTTTTTGGGGCTAGTATGTCAAAGGTCAGGGTCACAGGGACCTGAAGAGTGAAAATTATTTCTGCTCAGTAACTGTAGTACCATTACACCCAGAGCTTTCAAACGTTATAGGATAATTGTATTAGAAGAACCCTATTGTTTTTAGGGTCCATAGGTCAAAGGTTAAGTTCACAGGGACCTCTAGAGTGAAAACAGTAACTGGAGTACCATTTTACCCAGAGCCTTCAAACTTCATAGGATAACTGTCTTTACTCAGTAAAAGAACCACTACATTTTTGGGGTCAGTAGGTCAAAAGTCAAGGTCACAGGGACCTGTAGAGTGAAAATTATTTCTGCTCAGTAACTGTAGTACCATTACACCCAGAACCTTCAAACTGATAAGGTAATTATATTAGAAGAAGCCTATTGTTTTTGGGGTCTGTAGGTCGAAGGTCAAGTTCACTGGGACCTGTAGAGTATAACTGTTTCTGCTAAAAAATTTGAGTACCATTACACCCAGAGTCTTCGAACTTATTGCAAACTTATTCAAACTTGCGAACAATGAACACACATAACAACCAATAACAATACTTGTAACATGAGCAATGAGGCGCAGGTGAGCGATTTAGGGTCATCATGGCCCTCTTGTTTAGTTTTTACCTCACCTGATCACAAGGTGCTCATGCATTTGTAATCAGCCAATGTCTGTCATCAAATCCTGCTTAAAACAGCTTCTTCTCTTAATCTGTTAAGTCAAAGTTAATGAAAATTTGCAAGGATTTTCCAGGCACTAAGCTTAAACAAAGAAGTCACCATATCTCTGGGTCAAGATAAACATGTCTCTTGAAATCAAGAGGAAATAACTATTGTTATCTCCAATGTTGGCAGTGAGAAAAAAAAGTTGATATTCCTGACACGGTTAAATATCATCAGAATACCATTTTCACAAGATAAAATGCAATTACAGCCCACTCTTGATATATAGAATTTAGGCGGACCGAGTAAATTAATTCAACATGTCCAGAACTGGTATACCTCACGATGTTTTATGTCAGTTATCATCCAGTACAAAGCAGCAACGCTCATGAAAAGTGATCCAAGTGATTAAAAAGCATTCATTCAAATTAAGTCTCGTATGTAGGACACTACCTTGCATATATTCTACCAATGTGCAGTTTATGGGAAATAAAACTACATTTCTTATTTGACTTGAGTACATGATATATTCACATGACTTACCATGGTTTTTTAATCAGCTTGTTTTCTCTTCAAATGAAGGCTTAACTCATAGCTCCTTCCTACATGTGCATATTAAAACTAGACAATATTTTATATTTTATTAAAAAAAAATGTGATGCAGAACAGGAAAAATCAAACATGTACACATGCTATAAATGGATAGACAGAAGGTAATGACAAATACATACACACAAAAAAAAAATGTACATATTAACATAAAGTTTTCGACACACAAACATAAAATATTTTAGCTCATAAAAACATGAAAAAAACACTCATGTGTTAAAAATAAAGAATTTATCATGCTGATAATTTACTCGCTTAGTGACAAATGCAGTTTTTATCAAGTCTGGTGATTTTGTTAAATCAACATAAAATTCTTACCAATAACGTAACTGTTAAGTACTATTAAGATCCTAATTTAAGAGCAATTTGGAAAGTTGCAATAACAGACAATAGGTGATATGCATAATTTGTCAAATCAGTTCTCACTTGAAGTACTTATTAGTTGCAATTTACATCCTAATTAATGTGTGATTCAACAAATAATCATTGACACTCATAATTAGTCTGTTCTAATTAGTCTCAAAGTCACCAGGAATAATTGATAATCAATAAATTTTCACACTTCCACTTACCGAGTTGAAAAATACAAAGGAAAATACACGACGGGACCAAAAATACAAATGACATAACCCAAGTTTGCACATTGAGAGCTTAACAGGAGTTAAATAATATAAATAAAGAAGGTTTATTGACAGGGCCTGAAAATTAATTTGGCTTATCCGGAAATTTGACTTAAGTGATTTTGACATACCGAGTGTGGAATGTACCTGCTTTTTAGCTCACCTAAAATGCATATACTGAAGGTGAGTTTTTAGGTCTGCTTGCTGTGGAGGGGGAGGAGTGGGGCATTAAGATTTACCCTTATCCATTTATCAGTTCTTCCTGACTTAACATCTGAAAGTTTGTGTTCAGCATAGCTCCTTAATTATTTGTAATGGAATTATAAAACCTTCCATGAATATTTGCCATGGTGAGTTTTTGTGCACCTGGGTTTTTTTTTTGCAGATCATCCCACAGTTTGACCACAGTTATGGCCCTTAAAATAGTAAAAATGGGCATTTTTTAAGTTTTTGTTGTGCATAGCTCCTAAAGTATTTAAAATGGAATTATGAACCTTCCAAGAATGTTCGCTATGATGAGTCAGTGTGCATCTATAGTTTTCTTTGCAGTTCGTCCTAGTATGACCACAGTTACCTACCTTTAAATAGTAAAAATGGGCATTCTAAAAGTTTTAAGATTTAAGTTCAGTTGTTATGCCCCCACTTCAGCATGTAGCAAATAAAGTTTGCTTTTGCTTTTGTCTGTTCACCTTGACTCTGTCTGTCTATATGTTCTTTCTCACAAAGGCAGAAGGTTGAGGCAGCTGTGTCCTGTCAACACATTTCTAGTTAATTTGAATGACAGTACGCTCAGCGCTGATTTTGCAAAACCCGCAAGACCCCGCGGATGAGACTCATCGCGGACGAAATTTTGCACAAAATTTGTCTGCGACACCCCGCGGACTGAAAATTTTCAACACCGCGGACATGAATCTGTGGCCGTAAGCGTCTCCCCCGTGGAACGCCGCGGTAAATCGCGGCGGAACGCGGTGGTCAATCACCGCGGATCGCAGTGAAAACTGTAGCTTTTTACGATTAATTTTTAAAACTTTACTACTTAAAATATGTAAAATTTGATTTTGTAATAAAAAAAATTATGTAGATACAATGTATTTGTTGTTTGTACATCTTGTTCTCTCGCTATTGAATTACCATGAACAAAAATACTCTAAATCGCGGCAAATCATTGTCATATTAAATTCGAAAATAGGGTAGATATGCAAGTTCATGGTTGTGAAAACCACTTTTTAGTCAAATACTGAATAACCTCGGTGTACGGCATGTATGAAAAAGTAACAAGAGACAAATATGAAAACGTCAACTTTTGTTTCTTACACCATGAAAACTTAATCCTTGTCAATATCTCCTTATAAAACTAGGTGTTACTATTTATAGATTTTCCAAAAATGAGAATTGAAAGTAGAGAGCATGCATCCAAAAACATGCAGCATTAGATCATGTGATGTGGAAAAGGCGGTAAAATACTGGGATTTTTTTATTGAAAATTACTCAGGCTTGCTGTCAAAGGTTAGCTCTTGAATTACAACCAATAAAAATACGGTGTTGTATCACGTGTAAAGATCATAGGTCACGGGAATTGTGATTGACAGGTTGTTCCTTTGAGGCTACATATAGGTTTCACAACAATATTACGATATCAAAGATTGTGAAATTCATCCCCAAATGATAGAAATATAAAAGGGAAGTGTTAAGCAACTGAAATTTACAAGTGTTTGTTATGCATCGAAAAAATATATTTATACAAGATCTGTAGATTTCACTTTCAAACCAGAGCTCTGATTGGTTTATAAACTAGTTTGAAAAAAGGTTTAGTTTGTATTTAGGTATGTTATTCACACAGGTGTCAGCTGTGATTTTGAGTTAGTCTGAAGACATGTGTTTTATGGACACATCTCTCTTGTTTGCTTTATTTTGTAAGGTTGGTCATAGGACAGAAGAAAACTCAGGTGAGGGATATAGGGCCATCATCATGGCCCTCTTGTCTTTGAAAAACAAACTCTAGTATAAATTGAATTTTGCTTTTAAATAGTACAGTTAATAAGCCTTAACTGCTCTATAGTTTTGATTTAAACATAAGAACTACTTCGCATCAGTAGCTCAAAATAGTTTAATGACTGAACCAAGGAGAAGAAAAATAAATTTTTAGTTCTCCTGAGCAAATGCTCAGGGTGAGCTATTGGAATCACCCTGTGTCAGACATCCAATGTCTGTCGTCAACATTTTACTTCAGATGACATCCTTCCAAAACCACGAGGCCTTTTTAACCAGACTTTCTGAAATTGCTCAAACCATTCTACTCCACTGAACATAGGGGCTGCAAAAGCTAAAAATAGAAAAAAATTCAAACAACATCTAAACAGCAAGGTGATTTTCCACCAAATTCCACAGAACTGTTCCTTACAGTGCCCTCTACTTAAATTGATCAAATGGTTCCACTTTGTTGAACAAAATGGCTGCTAGAGGTGCCAATATTTGGCATGAAATGACATCTCCTTAGATACCACAAGGCTATTTTCAACCAAACTTGACAGAAATAATCCTTATATTACTTTTTATATGCCTGAAGGGGCATATCATGTTATGGTCCTGGGCGTTCGTCCGTTAGCAATTTGGTTTCTGGAGGATAACCTGAGAACTGTTTGGCCTACAGTTTTTTAACTTCATATGATGATTGCCCACATTGAGTGCATGATCTCTATTGATTTTGGGGTCAGTAGCTCAAAGGTCAAGATCACAGTGACCTAAATTTTTAAAAACATTGTCCGTTCGTCCATTAGCAATTTGGTTTCTGGAGGATAACTTCAGTCCTTTTTGGCCTACATTCTTCAAACTTCATATGATTATTGCCCACATGAGTGGATGACCCCTATTGATTTTGGAATCAAAAGGTCAAAGGTCACAGTGACCTTAACATTGAAAACCATTTCCACCATGTAACTTGATAGTCATTTGTTGTAGAGACTTCAGACTTTATATCATGATTGCACACATTGAGTTGATGACCCCTATTCATTTTGGGGTCAGTATAACAAAGGTCAAGGTAACAGTGACCTAAATGTTTAGAATCCTATACTCTGTAACTGGACAACCATTTGTCATAGAGACTTCAAAATTCATATAATGGTTGCACAAATTGAGTGAATGACCCTTATTGATTTTGGGGTCAGAAGATCAAAGGGTAAGGTCACAGTGACCTATGCACTGAAAACTATTTCCAATGTAAAACTTTATAACCATTTGTCATACTGCTGGTTAAAAACAGAAAGGAAAAAAATATACTGGACTGATAACCTTTAATGGACTAGATATCAGTCTCCGTGTTTTAAACTTAATTGATGAAAATACAAAATGTATTTTAAATTTAATAGTATATATTTTAAGTATACTTGATGACAACTTCCAATTTCAGAAATCTTTTAGTCCTCTACCGGTCTAACCAGAGGGGACTATAAGTTTACCCTCCTCCGTCTGTCCATCCTTCCGTCAGTCCGTCCGTCCTTTAGCAATTTGGTTTCTGCCGGATAACTTGAGTACTTTTTGGCCTACAGTCTTTAACCTTCATGTGATTATTGCCCCCTATTGAGTGGATGACCCCTATTGATTTTGGAGTCAGTAACTCTAAGGTAAAGGTCACATAGACCTTACCATTGAAAACCATTTCTGCCATGTAACTTGGCAATCATTTGTTACAGAGACTTCAAACTTTATATCATGATTGCAAACATTGAGTGGATGATCCCTAAACATTTTAGGTCAGTATGTCAAAGGTCAGGTTCACAGTCTTCTAAATGTTTAGAATCATTTACACTCTGTAACTGGACAACCATTTGTCATAGAGACTTCAAACTTTATATGATGGTTGCACACATTGAGTGAATGACCCCAATTGATTTAAGGATCAGTAGGTGAAAGGTCAAGGTCACATAGACATTAACATTTAAAAACCATTCTGCCATTTAACATGGCAATCATTTGTAATAGAGACTTCAAACTTTATCATAATTGTACACGTTGAGTGAATAACCCCTATACATTTTGGGGTCAGTGTGTCAAAGGTCAAGGTCACAGTCACCTTAATGTTTAGAATCATTTACACTCTGTTACGAGACAACCATTTTTAGCTCACCTGAGCACAACGTGCTCTTGGTGAGCTATTGTGATCCCCCTGTGTCCTGCGTCCGTCATCGTGCGTCGTGCATCTGTGTGTTGTGCGTCGTCAACAATTACATAAAAATAACATCCCCTCTGAAACTACTGACTGCACATTAACCAAACTACATTGGAATGATCCTTGGGTGGTCCCCTTTCAAAGTTGTTCAAATGGTTACAGTCTGTTGCATAAGTAGGTCACAGGGCCAAGAAAGAAGTTTCAAAAATGCAAATTAAAGAAATCTTTTTATCAGAAAGTACAAGGCCCAGAGCTTTGATATTTGGTATATGACATCATCAGTTACCAAAGATGTTCAAATTATGCCCTAGTGTCAAAATTGGCTCCGCGCCAGGGGGTCATAGGTTTTCCTAATATGTATATAGTAAAAACTTAAAAAATCTTCTCCTCTGAAATGACGAAGGCTAGAGCATTGGTATTTGGTATATGATATCATCTATAGGTCCTCTACAAAATTTGTTCAAATTATGCCCCTAGTACCGAAATTGGCCCCGCCCCAGGGGGTCATAGGTTTTCCTTATATGTATATAGTAAAAATTTAAAAAATCTTCTTCTCTGAAATGACAAAGGGTACAGATTTGAAATTTGGTATATGATATCATCTACAGGTCCTCTACCAAAGTTGATCAAATTATGCCCCGAGTACCAAAATTGGCCCAGCCCCAGGGGGTCATAGGTCTTCCTTATATGTATTTAGCAAAAAAACTTCTCCTCTGAAATGACAAAGGCTACAGACTTGATATTTGGTATATGATATCATCTACAGGTCCTCTACCAAAGTTGTTCAAATTATGCCCCTAGTGCCAAAATTGGCCCCGCCCCAGGGGGGCAGGTTTTCCTTATATGTTTATAGTAAAAACTTAAAAATCTTCTCATCTGAAATGACAAAGGCTTGAGATTTGATATTTGGCATATGAGATCATTTTTTATGTCCTCTACCAGAGTTGTCCAAATTATGCCCCTAGTGCCAAAATTGGCTCTGCCCAAAGTGGTCATAGGTTTTCCTTATATGTATATAGTAAAAACTTAAAAAATCTTCTCCTCTGAAATGACAAAGGCTCTAAATTTGATATTTGGTATATGATATCATCTACAGGTCCTCTACGGAGTTGTTATACTCCCACCACAAAATGTGGGGGGGGGGGGGCTATAATGGATTCACTTTGTCGCGTCGGTCGGTCCGTCTGTCCGTCTCCATTATCGTGTCTGCTCTATAAATCCTATACCAATTGAAGGATTTTCTTCAAACTTGGCTGAAATGTTCACCTCAACAAGGGGATATGCAGAACCCATGTTGCCAATGTGTCAGCTCAAGGTCAAGGTCACCATTGAAGGTCAAATATCAAACAATCAGATATTATACATTATGTCGTGTCCGCTCTGTAAGTCCTACACTAATTGAAAGATTTTCTTTAATCTTGGCTCAAATGTTCACCTCAACAAGGGGATGTGCAGAACCCATGTTACCCTTTTGCCGGCTTAAAGTCAAGGTCACATTTGCAGGTCAAAATTGACTTAGAAAATATTCTTAAATTTTAACATGTATTTGAATATTTCTGAAACTAGAAATCGTATTTGCTTGAAACTTAAAATATATATGAAGTGTCACAATTAGGATATGCAGGTCAAGTTTCATAACTCTGTATTGCATTTTGACATTAAGTTATGCCCCTTTTAAGTCTTCAAATTTACATACAATCAAATATTAGACAATATGTCGTGTCCGCTTTATAAATCCTATACTTATGGAAGAATTTTCTTCAAACTTAACTCAACAAGGTTATGTGCAGAACCCATGTTACCTTTGTGCTGGCTTAAGGTCAAGGTCACACTTGAAGGTCAAAATTGACTTAGAAAATGTAGACAATATGTTGTGTCCGCTCTATAAATCCTATACTAATGGAAGAATTTTCTTCAAACTTTACTCAAATGTTCAACTCAACAAGGTTATGTGCAGAACCCATGTTACCTTTGTGCCGGCTTAAGGTCAAGGTCACACTTGAAGGTCAAAATTGACTTAGAAAATGTTCCTAAATTTTAACATGTACTTGAATATTTCTGAAACTAGCACAGATATTTGCTTGAAACTTAAAAGATATATGAGGTATCACAAGTAAGATATGCAGGTCAAGTTTCATAACTCTGTATTGCATTTTGACAAAGTTATGCCCCTTTTTAAGTCTTTTAATTTACTTACAATCAATACTAGACAGTATGTCGTGTCCGCTCTATAAATTCTATACTAATGGAAGGAATTTCTTCAAACTTGACTCAAATGTTCACCCCAACTGGGCAGTGTACAGAACCCATCTTACCCTTGTGCCAGCTTAAGGTCAAGGCCACACTTGAAGGTCAAAAATTGACTTAGAAAATGTTCTGAAATTTTAACATGTACTTGAATATTTCTAAAACTAGAACAAATAGTCATTTAAAACTTCAAATATATACAAAGTGTCGCAAGTAAGATATGCAGGTCAAGTTTCATTACCTAAAAAAAGTGGGGGTGGGATAACTTTGTATTGTATTTTGACAAAGTTAAGTCCATTTTTATATCTTTAAATTTATTTACTATAATATTTCTTAAACCAGAACAGATATTTACTTGAAACTTAAAATTTATATGAATGGTTACAAGCAAGCTCAGATGACAAAATTCTACAATTCCATTGAATTATGACACAAGTTATGCCCCTTTTAGGCTTAGAAAATGTTCTGATATAACCATTAATACTTAAATGTTTCTGAAACCAGAACAAATGTTCACTTGAAACTATATAATATATAAAGGGTCACAAGTAAGCTCAGTATGCAAAGTTTTTCCACTCTTAATTACATTTTGACATAATTATGCTATTTTCTTAACTTCACTGCTTTTGTTTGTTTTAGTACATTGGGAAAATGAAAGGTTATTTGTAACTGTTTCGAACATGATTTGACAATATATATTTATACTATTACCTGTACAATTTGTTTGTTTTTTTCACCAGAGATAATTTCTTTTTATGTATTTGTGCCACTGAAGTTATTCCCTTAACCACCTTTCCATGTCGTCTTCTGTCAAGGAGATTGGTGCGGGTATGAATCGCATTCAGCGATAGTTCTAGTTCAAATTATGCCTCTAGCCTTAAAATTGACCCTGCCCCAGGGGTCATAGGTTTTCCTTATATATTTATAGTAAAAACTTAAAAATCTTCTCCTTTGAAATGAAAAAGCCTAAAGCTTAGATATTTGGCATGAAATATTGTCCTGTTCCAACCTGTTCCAAATTAGTTCAAATTATATCCCTGGGGTTAAAATTGGGCCTGCCCGGGGCATAGATATTCTATTTGTGCATATAGTAAAAACATAAGAAAATTAACCTCTGAAGCTTCAAAGGCTAGAGCTTAGATATTTGGCATGAAACATTGTGGACCTCTAGAAACTTTGTTAAAATTATTGCCCTAGGGACAAAATTGGCCCTTGGGGTCATGGGTTTTCTTTATATACATATAAAAAAAGTGATCTCTGAGACCAAGAAATCTAGAGCTTAGATATTTAACATGAGACATTGTCTGGTGGAACTATATCAAGAATGTTTAAATTAAAGCTTGGGGTCACATTTTGCCCTGCCCTAGGGGACTTAGTGACCTCGTTTTTTAGCTCACCTGAGCACAAAGTGCTCAGGGTGAGCTTTTCTGATCGGTCTTTGTCCGTCGTCCGTCAGTCCGTCCGTCCGTCGTCAACTTTTCATTCAAACGACATCTCCTCTGAAACCAATGGAGCAAATTTAATGAAACTTGCCTGGGATGTTCCTTGCATGAAGCTCTACCAAGATTGTTCAAATGGTTCTGGTCCATTGCATTTCTGGTTCACTGGAGCTAAAAATAGATTTTATAAGTTGGATCTTTAAAAATCTTCTTCTCCGAAACCACAAGGCCTGGAGCTTTGATATTTGGTATGAAGCATCATCTAGTGGACTTCTACCAAGTTTGTTCAAATTATGTCCCTTGGGACAAAACTGACCCCACCCCAGGGGTCAGTTGATTTTACATAGAGTTATATAGGGAAAACTTAAAATCTTCTTGTCAGAAACCACAAGGCCTAGAGTTAAGATATTTGGTATGTAGCATTGTCTAGTGGACCTCTACCAAATTTGTTCAAATCATGGCCTCTGGGTCAAAAATGGCCTTGCCCCGGGGGTCACTTGTTTTACATAGAGTTATATAGGAAAATCTTAAAAAAATCTTCTTGTCAGAAACCGTAAGTTATAGAGCTTAGATATTTGGTGTGTAGCATTGTCTAGTGGACCTCTACCAAGTTTGTTCAAATCATGGCCTCTGGGTCAAAAATGGCCTTACCCGGGGGTCACTTGTTTTACATAGAGTTATATAGGAAAATCTTAAAAAATCTTCTTGTCAGAAACCGTAAGTTATAGAGCTTAGATATTTGGTGTGTAGCATTGTCTAGTGGACCTCTACCAAGTTTGTTCAAATCATGGCCTCTGGGTCAAAAATGGCCCCGCCCCAGGGGCCACTAGTTTTACATAGAGTTATATAGGAAAATCTTAAAAAATCTTCTTGTCAGAAACCGTAAGTTATAGAGCTTAGATATTTGGTGTGTAGCATTGCCTAGTGGACCTCTACCAAGTTTGTTCAAATCATAGCCTCTGGGTCAAAAATGACCCCGCCCCAGGGGCCACTAGTTTTACATAGAGTTACAGTACGTGCCAGGAGGAACTCTCGTTTTCCTCGAGGTCGTCGCGGACTACCCATTCCTTAAAACGCGACCAAATCCGCCGCATTTCGAGGACGACCGCCGCGGACATGGTCACCAAATATCGCGGCGGACGTCCGCTAAATGGTTCCGCGAACTTTTTCACAGGTAAGAATTGACGTATCGAGGCTCACAAAGTTCCTGATTACACACATTGCGGCGAATTTTACGCTTTAAAATATCATTTAAATGTATAAAACTCTCATAAAACTCTCATTCTGATGCATTTGTTTACGAATGCTCGTATTTGTTAACGGAAGGAATGACAATTCAAAACCGAAAGTAATTGCTTCTCGGAACAGCTGACACTATTTTCAGAAAATAAATTGACTGGTTTTCGATTTACACGTGTTAAAACTGCTTTCCTATATTTAAAGAAAACATACAATATGTAAACCCTACTGCGACATCTGTATCGTCTATGCGCTTGACAAAATTATTGATCGATTTGCTATACAAAAACGAGCGTTTTCAACGACGGAAGTACACATAAACCTACACAGCAAATGTATGAGAATTTTGGTTTTAATTTTACCAAATTTCACATAATTGGCAGACGTAAAATGCACAGTTTCATTACGATCATTTCAATAAATGTTCATCTCATCCAGGTAAGTTATGACTCTAATTATTTTCGCGCTGGTCGTCAAATATCGCCGAGATATTTCGCGATGTCGAGACATCGAGGAAATCCATTTTTTTCCTCGATGTCGCGGCGGATATTTTTTTCTCCGCGTCCGCGAAATACAGCGGAAAATGTGAGTTCCTCCTGGCGCGTACTGTATATAGGAAAATCTTAAAAAATCTTCTTGTCAGAAACCGTAAGTTATAGAGCTTAGATATTTGGTGTGTAGCATTGTCTAGTGGACCTCTACCAAGTTTGTTCAAATCCTGGCCTCTAGGTCAAAAATGGCCCCGCCCCGGTAGTCATTTGTTTTACATAGAGTTATATAGGAAAGACTAAAAAATCTTCTTGTCAGAAACAAGAAGGCCTACAGTTAAGATATTTGGTATGTAGCATTGTCTAGTGGACCTCTACCAAGTTTGTTCAAATCATGGCATCTGGGTCAAAAACGGCCGTGCCCCGGGGGTCACTTGTTTTACATAGAGTTATATAGGAAAATCTTTAAAAAATCTTCTTGTCAGAAACCGTAAGTTATAGAGCTTAGATATTTGGTGTGTAGCATTCTCTAGTGGACCTCTACCAAGTTTGTTCAAATCATGGCCTTTTGAGTCAAAAATGGCCTTGCCCCGGGGGTCACTTGTTTTACATAGAGTTATATAGGAAAATCTTAAAAAATCTTCTTGTCAGAAACCGTAAGTTATAGAGCTTAGATATTTGGTGTGTAGCATTGTCTAGTGGACCTCTACCAAGTTTGTTCAAATCCTGTCCTCTGGGTCAAAAATGGCCCCGCCCCAGGGGCCACTAGTTTTACATAGAGTTATATAGAAAAATCTTAAAAAATCTTCTTGTCAGAAACCGTAAGTTATAGAGCTTAGATATTTGGTGTGTAGCATTGCCTAGTGGACCTCTACCAAGTTTGTTCAAATCATGGCCTCTGGGTCAAAAATGACCCCCCCCCAGGGGCCACTAGTTTTACATAGAGTTATAAAGGAAAATCTTAAAAAATCTTCTTGTCAGAAACCGTAAGTTATAGAGCTTAGATATTTGGTGTGTAGCATTGTCTAGTGGACCTCTACCAAGTTTGTTCAAATCCTGGCCTCTGGGTCAAAAATGGCCCCGCCCCGGTAGTCGCTTGTTTTACATAGAGTTATATAGGAAAGACTAAAAAATCTTCTTGTCAGAAACAAGAAGGCCTACAGTTAAGATATTTGGTATGTAGCATTGTCTAGTGGACCTCTACCAAGTTTGTTCAAATCCTGGCCTATGGGTCAAAAATGGCCTAGCCCCGGGGGTCACTTATTTTACATAGAGTTATATAGGAAAATCTTAAAAAAATCTTCTTATCAGAAACCGTAAGTTATAGAGCTTAGATATTTGGTGTGTAGCATTGTCTAGTGGACCTCTACCAAGCTTGTTCAAATCCTGGCCTCTGAGTCAAAAATGGCCCCGCCCCAGGGGCCACTAGTTTTACATAGAGTTATATAAGAAAATCTAAAAAAATCTTCTTGTCAGAAACTGTAAGTTATAGAGCTTAGATATTTGGTGTGTAGCATTGTCTAGTGGAACTCTACCAAGTTTGTTAGAAAAATATCCCTGGGGTCACTATTGGTCCCGCCCGAGGGGTCACAAGTTTTAAATAACAATATAGAAGAAAATCTTTAAAAATCTTCTTGTCTGAAACCACAAGACCTAGAATTTTAAAATTTGGCATGAAGCAAGCTTTATCAAGCTTTTTCAAATTATTGGATTAGGTTAAAGGTCACAGAGGCTAAAAGTAGATTCATCTACTGTACCTCATAGAGCCTTCATTTATAGACCAATATCTTTGATATTCAGTATAGAGGTTCCTTGCATGGACCTCTACCCATGGGTAGGGTTTGAGGTCACTGGGTCAAGGTGAAGGTCACCATAGCTTATAATAGATATTTCTACTTTCTGTCATAGAGCCTTTATTTATTGACTGATATTTTACATATTTGGTTTGTAGGCACTTACATATTTTCAATTAAAAAATGAAATACTGCTTAACAGCAAACCTACAGCCAAAGTACTCAGGTGAGCGATCCAGGGCCATCATGGCCCTCTTGTTGTAATTTGATATACAGTTATGAAATTTGGGCCATGTGCACAGTTTCAGATGAAGACTTGAACTTTGATGTTAAATGACCTAAATTTTGACCTAGAGACCTATTTTCTTGTTTTTTTATGTACAGCTATGAAATTTGGACCATTTGCACAGTTTCAGATGTAGCATTGAACTTTGATGTTAGATGACCTAGATTCTCACCTAGGGACCTACTTTCTTGCTTTTTTATCCACAGCTATGAAATTCTAACCCTGTGCACAGTTTCAGGTGTCGAAATTGAACTCTGACATTAGATGACATTTTGACCTAGTGACCTTCTTTTTTGCTGTTTGACGTACAGGTTTGAAATTTGGACCATATATATAGTAAAAATTGTTCTAATTCTTGTAATAAACTCTAGCCTTGTCCGTTTTCACACAAATGACAGTCTGTCCTCAGGTGAGCGCTTTGGGGCCAATGGCCCCCTTGTTTATAGAGACTTCAAAATTCATATAATGGTTGCAGACATGACTCCTATTGATTTTGGGGTCAAAGGTCAAGGTCATAATGAAGGTAACATTGAAAACCATTTCCACCATGTAACTTAACAATCATTGTTATAAAGACTTCAGACTTATACCATGATTGCACAGATTGAGTGGATGACCCCTGTACATTTTGGGATCAGTGTGTCAAAGTACAGGGTCACAGTGACCTAAATATTTAGAATCATTTACACTCTTTAATTCGACAACCATTTCTCATAGAGACTTCAAAATTCATATGTTTGCACCCATTGAGTGAATGACCCCTATTGTTTTTGGGGTCAGTAGGTCAAAGGTCAGACAAATCAAAATTTAGAGCAGATCATTTAATTTTAAAGCCTAAGGTTTCCTCCCTTATATCACAAATGCATCATACTTAGAAATCACACACTTCGGGCATATAATGCTCCGCCCAGTGGTGCTCTTGTTAATTAATACTCGGACAAAACAACACTTAAGACAAAACTTACATGTTAATATATTCAGGTATGACCTTGACCTTAAAATGAATGTGAGCATCAAGGTCATTGTAGTAACTTTGTCATACTTGGACAAAACAACACTTATGACAAAACCTACATGTTAAATTATTCAAGTATGATCTTGACCTTAAAATGACATTGACTGTCAATGTTAAATTATTGAGTTTTGCTTAAATAGCCAAATTTTTGTTATTTATGGAAGGAGTTGATTCCTACTGGGTTAAAACAACATTGAGAATAAAACGAACATGTTGAATAATTCAAGTATTACCTTGACCTATAAATGACCTTGACATTGCTTAACTTCATTATATCTTTGTTATTATTGGATGTAGTGTCTTCATGCTTGGACATAAGTACCTTTCATAGACAGTACCTCCATAGAAGGTTAAACTGAACTTGACCTCGACCTTTATTAGACCTTGGTCTATAAAGTCAAATTTCTGAATGTCTTTATAATTGGCCATTACTGTTTGTGTTTATGGATGGAATTGATGATGATATTTCCAAATGATGTTGCCTTTGAAATCCCTTCACCACAATGTGCTTCCTCTGATATGCTTGCCTTTGGAAATAGAAAAAAGTCTAGTGTGGCCCTCGCTTGTGGTAGCTGTTGTTGAGTTTTGCTGACATTGATTTTTATAAGGAATTGAGAAGGACCATGAAAATTGGTGGCAATATCGAGTTTCCTGCATTTTTGAGTTGCCATCATCACTTTTTACTGTAGTTATTAACTGGCTAAACAATGCAATGCAAAACAGGTCATGTAAAATTGTTGTTAACTTTCCTACCAATTTCAGGGTAATACAGCAGTTCATTATGCAGTTTCGAATTGTAACTTTGACATTGTGAGCTTGCTACTGGACACAGGTGTATGTGACCTGAACAAGATGAACAAGGCAGGTTACACTGCGATCATTATGGCCACCCTGGCAAGTGTACAGACACAGAGACAAGAGGAAGTTGTTCAGAGGCTTTTCTCTATGGGGAATGTCAATGTGAAAGCTGCAAAGGTTTGTCTCCTTGTTAGTCAAACACACTATTAGGAATGTACACACCAGAGAGAATTTAGGTTTTAGTGTACTAGTTTCTTGGGCTTGTTTGAACTCATCACAGTGTTCATTTTAATAGTAAAATTGTCAAACTTCCATCTCATTTGGTTTGATACTTAAGGTATTATAATACTAATAAACATTTTGTCAGCCCTCATTAAATTGACCTTTTTAGCTCACCTGTCACATAGTGACAGAGTGAGCTTTTGTGATCACCTTATGTGATCACCTTTTGTCCGTCGTCCGTCTGCCACAATTAGTTTGTTAACACTCTAGTGGTCACATTTTTGCCTCAATTGTCATGAAACTTGGTCAGGATGTTTGTCTCATATATATTCCTCGGACAAGTTCGAACATGAGTTATCTGGGTTGAAAAACTAGGTCACAGAGCCCAAATAAAGAAAAACCTTGTTAACACTCTAGAAGCTACTCTTTCAGTCCAAATATCTTGGAAATTTGTCAGAACTGGTTGTATCAATGATTTCTAGCTCAAGTTCGAATATGGGTCATCTAGGGTCAAAAACTAGGTCACAGAGCCCAAATATTGAAAAACCTTGTTAACACTCTAGATGTAACATTTTCATTCAAAATAACCTGGAAGTTTGTCAGGAAGGTTGCTTCTATGATTTCTAGGTCAAGTTCGAATATGGGTCAACTGGGTTCAAAAACTAGGTCACAGAGCCCAAAAATAGAAAAACCTTGTTAACACTAGAGGTTACATTTTCAAAAATTGTATAAATGGAGAAATAGGAATAAAGGGAAATTACTGCGTTATGATAATTGGGCTTAAAGGTACTCAGCCCGTATTGTATTACGTACGGGTCGGTATGTTGAGTGACTAGGTTTTATAAAATAATTACTCCTAATCGTAAAAGTTTGCAAAAACAATAAAAAAAAGTAAACAAGTATGTTTGTTTTAAAAATATGTATTAGAGTTAGGAAATGTAGCCAATATTCGCAAGTTTTGCAAACATTAATGAGGTGTCAAAAGCCCTTTTAATTTTCATTCGTGTCTCCTTAATTACGCTTGATGAGATGTTTGAGAAGGCATTGAGCATGAGAAGGTGTTGACATTTTGAGATCAGTTGAGACAACTTTAAATACACATGATTTTCAGTACCTGTCATAACCAATTGTCACTTGTCACTTGCAATTGACTGAATTGATTTACCTTCAAGAAATTGTCATTTGACTGAATTGATTTACCTACAAGAAATTGTCATTGTCATAGTACATAAAATAGGCCGTGTACGAGCATCTTATACAGCCAGAGAAAAGTTAGCTGCCATTGCATACGCTAAAGCTCACAGGAACAGGGCTGATGGACAAGAATTTAACACAAATGAGAAGAATGTTCGAGAATGGCACCGTCAGAAGGATTCTCTGATGAAAGTAAACAAGGCCTGTCAAGCAAACAGAGGGAAAGGCGCACATTATCCCGCTCTGGAGAAGAAGCTGCTAGAGTTTGTGACCGACCGACGAGGCCAGGGAGTTGGTGTATCAACTATCGAAATCCACATGGAAGCCATGAAGATTACCAGAGAGGATGCAGCCATGGTCAACTTTAAGGCATCACAAAAGTGGGTCTATCGATTTCTGAGGAAGAACCGTTTGTCCATCCGCCATAAAACCCACATAGCACAGAAACTGCCTGAAGATTTCTAAGACAAAATCACCGAGTTTCAGCGGTACATTATCAACCTTCGGAAACAGCATGGGTTCAAACTTAGCCAGATTGGGAACGCCGACCAGACACCACTCACCTTTGACCTTCCAGCCAATACAACAATCCATAGCCAGGGCGAAAAATGCGTAACTATAAACACGACGGGGAATGAAAAAAAAGGTTCACGGTTATGCTGGCCTGCACAGCCGACGGTGGAATGCTGCCTCCCTACGTCGTTTATAAAAGGAAAACACTCCCGAAAGGTGCGAAGTGGCCAAAAGGAATAGTAATCAGATGCCAAGAAAAAGGTTGGATGGACCTACAGCTCGTGTATGATTGGGTCAAGACAGTGTGGGCTAGTGTATGATTGGGTCAAGACAGTGTGGGCTAAACGACCGGATGGACTTTCTAAGAAGGCTTTGTTGGTCCTAGATGCATTTCGTGCCCATCGTTCAGAAGAGGTGAAGAACGTACTGTTAGAAGAACACCGTACGAAACTCTCCATCATCCCTGATGGAATGATGTCTATTCTTCAGCCACTTGATGTTTCAATCAACAAGCCGATGTAGTCACTCCTTCAACACAAATGGTCTGAATGTTATGCCAACGGCGAACACATCTGCACAACTGGCGGCAAGATGCGGAAACCTGAACTGACAGAAATTTCTCAATGGATTGTGTCTGCCTGGCCAGAGCTTGACCCCGCTATCATCGTAAAGGCTTTCAAGAAGTGCTGCATAAGCAACAACATGGATGGGACAGAAGATGACATTCTTTTCGAAGACTTCATCAAGACTCATGACACACCATCTACACAGCTAACAATCAACGAGAGAGATGACGATGACCTTTGCCACGACAAATTCTATACTGACGTACCTGTAACTACGCAGATAACAGAAGAAGCTTTCTACAACTTCTACGGCTCAGACAGCGATACTGATTTCGAAGGGTTTGACGAGGACGACCTTCCACTAAACGATCTACGGGAATAACTTATGGGCGACGGCAGCAAACATATGACCGTATTTCCTGGTCAGCCCTTTTCAGGGCTACACAATTATATCAAAAGAGAAACCTTCCAAATTGTCTTCATATCGGGTTTCATATTCTGGAAATTAGTAAGAGAGGTTGTATCAATGATTTCTAGCTCAAGTTCGAATATGGGTCATCTGGCGTCAATTAACCAGGTCCATAACAACTTTGTTAAAAACAGTCATTCTCAGGTGAGCGATACAGGGCCATCATGGTCCTCTTGTTTAAGAAATATACTATCCTAGGACAAAATATACACAATATAAGACACTTATACCATGGGGTTTCCAAGAAATGACAAAATTTAATTAATATTCACTCCAAACCTTACCGACTTACTGGGATTATAAGGTATAAGGAAAGAATGCTTTCATCTAAGACCGAAAATAAAAATAACTGTTACTTAGTATGTTATCATTCATATTATGAAGACCTACTAACTGCTGACAAAAAAAATAAAATTAAATGAAAAGCCACTTCATTATGAGGGAATGTTATCAACGTAAACTTAAACATAATTCTTTGGGCCTTCAAATTAGATATAATTATTTTTATGCCCCCGAATAGTAATCACACTGTCTGTCCATCCATCTGTCCAGTAAAATCTTGCCCTCGATTCCTTTCCAAAACCACTTGAGGGATCTCATTGAAACTTTACAGGAGTGTTTGTCACCAAGCCTAGTTGTGCCTTTCATCAGGAGATTCCGTTCGATTTAATTTTGGCAGAGTTACGGGCACTAAGTCATTTCTTTTATTCTGACTTCTAATTAAAGTCTTGTAGCTGTGCATATCATCAGGAGTTTCTGGTCGTATTAATTTTGGCAGTGTTATGGGCCCTTAGTCATTTTTAGCTCACCTGAGCACTAAGTGCTCAAGGTGAGCTTTTGTGATCACAATTTGTCCGGCATCCGTCGTATGTCATTGTGTCGGTGCATCCATGTGTCCGTCATTAACTTTTTAGCTCTGCTGTCATGCAGTGACATGGTGAGCTATTGTGATCCCCCTCCATCTGGCGTCCGGCGTCGTGCGTCATCAACATTTCCATTCAAAAGACATCTCCTCTGAAACCACTGGGCCAAATTCAGTGAAACTTGCCAGGGATGTTCCTTGCATGAAGCACTACCAAAGTTGTTCAAAGAATTCAATTCCACGCAGAAATCTGGTTGCCATGGCAAGCAAAAGGAAAAACTTTAAAAATCTTCTTCTCAAAATCCACAAGGCATGGAGCTTAGATATTTGGTATGTAGCATTGTCTAGTGGACCACTACCAAATTTGTTCAAATTATGACCCTGGGGTCAGAACTGGCCCCACCACGGGGGGTCACTTCATTTTACATTGAGTTACATAGGAAAACTTTAAAAATCTTCTTGTCAGAAACCACAAGGCATGGAGCTTAGATATTTGGTGTAAGGCATCATCTAGTAGACCTCTACCAAGATTGTTCAAATCATGGCCCCTGGGTCAAAATTGGCTCCGCCCAACGGGTCACATGTTTTACATAGAGTTATATAGGAAAATTTTTAAAAATCTTCTTTTCAGAAACTGCAAGGCCTGGAGCTTAGATATTTGGTGAGAGGCATCATCTGGTGGACCTCTACCAAGATTGTTCAAATTATGACCCTTGGGTCAGAACTAGCCCCGCCCCGGGGGTCCCTTGATTTACATTGATTATATAGGGAAAACTTTAAAAATCTTCTTGTAAGACACTACAAGGCATGGAGTTTAGATATTTGGTGTTGAGCATTGTCTAGTAGACCTCTACCAAGATTGTTCAAATCATGGCCACTGGGTCAAAACTGGCCCCGCCCAAGGGGTCACATGTTTTACATAGAGTTATATAGCAAAAAACTTTAAAAATCTTCTAGTCACAAACTGCAAGGCCTGGAGCTTAGATATTTGGTAGTATGCACTGTGAGTACAGTGAGGTTCTCCCCCCTCCACTAGCATGACCTATATTTTTCACCTACTGACCTACTTTTTTGTTTTAAAGCTACGGCAATGAAATTTGGACTGTGTGTACGGTTTTTTGTTCCTGATTTCAAAAAAGTCACATTATGACCTATTTTTTAGCTCACCTGTCACATAGTGACAAGGTGAGCTTTTGTGATCGCAATTTGTCTGTCGTCCGTCGTCTGTCCGTAAACTTTTACTTTAAACGACATCTTCTCATATACAGCTAAGCCAGTTTCATCCAAACCTCCCATGAATGTTTCTTGGGTGGTCCCCTTTGAAAATTGTTCAAAGAATTGAATTCCATGCAGAACTCTGGTTGCTATGACAACTTAAAGGAAAAACTTTGAAAATCTTCTTGTCTGAAACCACAAGGATAGAGCTTAGATATTTGGCATTTAGCACCCTCTAATGGAACTCTACAAAAATTGTTCAAATTATTTCCCTGGGGTCAAAATTGGCCTCGTCCCAGGGGTCACTTCATTTTACAAAGACTTATATAGGAAATCTTTAAAAATCTTCTTCTCAGAAACCACAGTGCCTACAGCTTTGATATTTGGTATGTAGCATTGTCTAGTGGATGTCTACCAAGTTTTTTTCAAATTATGTCCCCTGGGTCAAAATTGGCCAAGCCCCAGGGTTCTCTTGGTTTACATAATTATAGTTATATAGGAAAAACATGAAAAATCATTTTTCTCCAAAACTAATAGGACCAGGCCTTAGATATTTGGTGTGGAGTATTGTATAGATAACCTTTACCAGTATTGTTTATATGTTGGCCCTGGGGTCTAAATTGGCCCTGCCCCGGGGGCCTTTAATATGTAAAAAAGGAAATCTTGAAAAATCTTCTTCTCAGAAACCACAATGCCTACAGCTTTGATATTTGGTATGTAGCATTGTCTAGTGG